>BOSO01014566.1:11055-42776 GCA_018403395.1 Gorsachius goisagi | reverse complement strand
GTTTTACACCAATAAACCACATTATTTTTGCCTCCCTCTCACGCCATCCGTGACAGGCTGGAGGGGACGTCAAGAGCAAGGATGAGAATCTGAGCAAGGTAAAAGGGGGAAGATGGCAAGGAGGATCAGAAGTAGAAAGACCTGTCTGGGGAGACAGTGAAGGGTTGGGACCACGGGGACGCTGTGCCGTAATGGCACTCCTGGGACAGAGCAGGACGCAGCCCTCCCGGGTGCCTTGCCTGCTGGAGGGTGGCAGCTCTGTGTTAGAGGCTTTTGGCAGTGGAAGTTGTAACGATGAAAAGCCTTGTAGGCAGAGATGAGACCTCCCCTGCTTGCTGCCAAGGCCATCTGCAGAGGGGCCTGTCTCAATCTGTTTATCTGGTAGCTGTGTGGGACAAGCAGAGTGAAGGCACCAGTCTTCATAAGTGATAAAACCTACAGTCTGGCCATGGCCATGAAGCAGTCAAGATTTTGGAACCAAGGTCTAGGACAGGGTTGTGTGTGCTCTTACCTGGAATGTGAAAATAAATATTTATAAATTAATTTCCATTAGGACAGAGAAGAGACAGTAGGCTGAATGCTTTGGATGTCAAACTTGAAAACAGCCTGTTAACTTGCAGTTAGTTCTTGCCATGTGATTTTTCCTAATATATTTTTTCTTGGAAACTAATTGCACCATCTCCACTCTGCAGTAGCATAAACTTAGGAGATAGCAGAGAAAATGCAGAGGTGCTGAGCTGCACACGGCTCTGATATTGTAATAAAGAGGTTGTATTATTATTTACAAAACAACTGATTCATTCAGAGATGCTCGTCATTTGGGATATGACGCACCATATGTTTAGTGAATCAGTTTCTATCATTTCCATTGCGCTGCCTCAGACGTTGTATTTGTTTCATTAAAATTTTGTATTCCGCTTCCACTCCATCAGATTTTTTGTTGCTTGTCTACATAAAATATTCAAAGTAGTATTTTGGGGGCAGCTGTAAGCCAAATTGCTGGCAGCAAGAATAAGGCTGGAGATCCCATAAGCCACCATCCCCAGGATTTTCAGGGTGAATGATCTGACTTTTGTGTGGTTAAAAACTTCACTGATCCCGCTGGCACTGGAGTTGGCAGGAGACTTTTCCAAAGAGAGTTGCAGAAGGCCCTCCACCCTCTTTAGGTATTGGTCTTCATAATGGAGGATTTTACCCCTCAAACCAGAAACGAGCAGAGTGCTTTGATTTTGATTGAGCAAAACCATAATGAGAAGGGCTGCTGATTTTGAGGCTGTTCTGCTTGATCCAGCTTTTGTCTGGAACTATCAGTCTGTAAAGTAGCCTTCATTTAAAATAACTTCTCTTCATAGCAGGAGCTTGGCTGTCGTACCTGTGTGGTGGTCCAAGGGCTGTGCCATGTGGGGACAAGACTGATCATGTGTCCCAGGTCTCTAGGGGCCAGGAGAGAACTTCTGCTGTCTCTTCCCTCTATTTCCTTTGCCAGGCATTCATCCTGAAGTGAGCGCAGAACTAGTTTTCTGATAAAATATAACAGCCACTTGGAATTTGGGGCAACAAATAACATTTTTTTTTTAAAAAAGAAATACTAAAGTAAGATTTTCAATCAATAGATATTAATTGCAGTTCATTTTTAAAAGGTCCATTGCACATGCTCAGTTTGCATCATTTTGCACAAGCAGGGGATGTTCTGTCTTCTTGCTGACCTGGAGACTTAAAGCACAAAATGTTGCTATTTTATTAAATATACCACTGGCAAACTTATGGCTAATATCTTTCTGCTCTTTTAGTCAGTCATCCCTAACTTTAATGATGATATTTAAATGTCAGTACTGTTTATTTTACTGGAAAATTCTAGCTGTTTATCCTCTTTGGTTGGGCTCATAGGTATTGGAGGCAGAAACATGTTGCTATTCATTTTTCTTCCCTGTTGCCCAAGGCAACTGCAGGAGGAGATAATATCCCATCAGCATTAACTTTTAAGCTGTGACATTCTGCTTCCAGTCACTGTGGGACAGTTTATTATGACAAACATATGGATGCACATGGAGGTAAGAACACTGGGTCAAAGCCAGGCATCAAATGGGACTGGAAAATATTTTTTGCATGGGGTTTGGAAATTACACATCCTGTTTCCACTTGTGGCCCATCAAAAGCAAACCCCTAAGGGGCTTCAGAAAATACCCTTTGGCCTGTGAGCAGGTGACTGCTGTTGAAGTGGCTTCAGAGTGTATTGTCCTCAGCTGTCTTCCCTGCCCCACCACAAGTTGTTATTGTAGGGTCTGCGAGGTGGGACATGCACACTGTGCTCCAGCTGGCAGTCAGAGTGATGCTCAAGCTATTGCACAGAGGTAGCCTGGGGCGGGAGGAGTCTGGATCTGCCTGATACCATCTCTCTTCCTGTCCCTACCTCGAGAGTAGCAAAACTGGGAGGGTGCCTGCAGACACGATATGGCTGGGTATCTAAAATGGTATGTGAGGAAATATGGCACACTGCATATCCTGAAGGACCTGAGCAGTAAGCAGTAGGTTAGGAACTGGCCTGTGCAATGTTATTTTGTGCCATCAGCCATGAATCAGCAAATCCAAGGGTGAAGGTTGGCCTGTTTCATCTATGTGGCTCTCTGGGGAATTGTGTCCCAACAGACCACACAGTGGTTAAGGAAAACATTTGTTAAAATGCTGTTTTCTTAAGTGCGGTTATACAGAATGTTGTATTTTTAAAACTGTGCTTTGTTTAATAGAGGTTTTGAGCACAGCAGTTTGGCATATGGCTTTGAAGCTAGGAACAACGTCACATGAAACATCAGGCTCTGACTTCGCTTCAGCAGCCCTGGCTCTGCTGCCCGCTACGCAGAGAGCTCTGGAGCTGTTTCATTATAATCCCTTCTTATGGCAGCTCCATTCAGCTGTTTGAAGTCTGGGACTAAATTCTGCTATATAAACTTTTTAGCCTAAGGGCAGGCTTTTCCTTCTTCAAAAGGAAGAATAAGGGTAGTAGCATTTTAATGGGCTGTGTTTGTTCCTGCTGCAATTTGATGTCAGTGGGATTGTACTAAGCTTGTCTCTGGCATAAAGTGATACCTGAGGCGGCTTTCAAACTATGATTTCTAAAAAAAGACCCTGGCCCATGTGAGCCTGTATTAGCCTGCATTTGGACTGATCCTAGGAGGTGTTATTTACTGCTTAAATGCACATTTAACTGCCAGGGAGTTGGGCTGGTTTCTGGGTGTAATTGTGGAAGAGTGAAGAGTGCCACCAACATACTTACTGTGAATTAGAGTGGAAGCAGACTAGACAAATAGATGTATAGGTGCATATAGTCTGTGTGGGAGGTAGTGTTAATCTTTAGAGATCTCAGAGGAGGAGATGATGACACTGGAAATTGCAATTTCCCTTTGTTTCTCTGTGCAGGACATAACTCATTAGCAATTTGTTCCAGTTGGAGTGTATCTTCTTCAGTATATTAAAGGGCATAAGACTCCTAGAATACATGGGGAAACCAGTTCCTTTATTAAGACTTAATTATGGAGCTTGCACAAGCAGTGATTTTATTCAGTCTCTCCAGACCTCAGGCCCCTGGGTGTGGGGCCCTTTGGGAGATGGTGTGTGCTTGCAGCCATGTCCCTTCGGTTTGCATCATTTCAGCTGGCCACCAGCGTAGGACCCTGACCACCACGCAGCCGGCACCAGGGTGCGGTGCTATTCTGCTTCCCACCCTACTGAGCAGCCAACATGGATTTCTCATGTTTTATTTTCTTTTCACTTATTCAAACTCATGGCTACTCAGAAGCTAATGGTATTATTATTTCATGATCCTGATCTTCATACATAAATATTAGATCTAAGGAATTAAAACTGGGAGGGGGGTAAAAAGGTCACCTAGTTTTTGATCTGTTCTTGCTTCCTTTTGAAGTTATTAAGAAAGTTGTCACTGTGTCACAGTGGGAATAGGAACAGTTTCTTTCATGATCAAATAAGACTGGTTTTCCTATAATTAATGTCTGAGATCTGAAAATATTGTACAAATAGTGAGTATGTATATATGCTAAAGCTGTGTAAATGCACATACACTGCTTATAAGGAAACCCCACATGTACCATTTGCAAGGAAAGCATGTACTTACTGCTTCCCTTTTTCGTTTAATGGCCATAACCGTAGTTAAAATTATCTTTGTGACACATACACTTTGCTGGCCGCAATGGTCACCTTCTTGAGAAAACATCTTTTTTCTTCTGTAATACAAAATACTACACCCCCCAAGCTCCCAAGCTCTTAGGTATCAGTAAGAGATGCAATGTTTCCCCTCACTGACAGCAAAAATCTGGAGCACCTCTCCTATATGAGGAGAAGCTGAGAGAGTTGGGGTTGTTCAGGCTGGAGAAGAGAAGGCTCCAGGCAGACCTTATTGTGGTCTTTCAGTACTTAAAGGGGGCTTATAAGAAAGATGGGGACAGACTTTTTACCAGGGCTGGTTGTGACAGGGCAAGGGGTAATGGCTTTAAACTAAAAGAGGGTAGATGCAGAGCAGATATAAGGAAGATATTTTTTTATGATGAGGGTGGAGAGACACTGGCACAGGTTGCCCAGAGAGGTGGCAGGTGCCCCATCCCTGGAAAGATTCAAGGCCAGGCTGGACAGGGCTCTGAGCAACCTGATCTGGTTGAAGATGTCCCTGCTCATTGCAGGGGGTTTTGTACTAGACGACCTCTAAAGGTCCCTTCCACCCGAACTATTCTATGATTTTATGATTCTATGATAAATCTACAGTGCAAACTTGAACTCTAAAACTTGCATAAAACCTGTCATTTGTAAGGAAGTTACAACCTGTTTAACCCTGATGCAGCTGTGGTGGTGCACCTCTGTGAGAGCAGGGAACCAGTCAGACTTGCTCCTGGTCTTCAGGATGGTGTTCACATCAAGGTTTTGTACCTGTAATTGTGTGGGTAAAATCTTGTGTTTGCAGTGATGGTACTAGACTACTGCGGTTTTTCTCTGTAGACAAAGGTACCTGTGACAGAGAGTATGTTAAAGACCAGTCCCTCTGCTGGGGTGAGTCCAGGTAACTCTGCTTTCAGGGGGTGATTCTGTACAACAGAGACTGTAGCTGGCTCCTCATGAGGGCAGGGTGTGTAACACAAAAAGAAAATATGTGGAAATAAACTGGCTTACAACTACTTACAATTAAAACCCCCAAACACCTGGCCATTTACATTTTTATTACGTTTCTTAGAGTATCTAATCCATATGTATTGAACAATACCAAAGGTGGTTGCTGAGGTGTGGAAGTTTCTCTGTGGTAAGAAGGGAATAAGCCCATTTTCTATCCTTAGCTCTCCAGAAAATACCTGCATGGTTTCCTTTTTTGTCTTCCGTCAGCCTATTTATCTGTCAAACAAAAGAAACAGGAAATGTAATATTAGAATCAGCTTTAACACAAGGTGGTAAATACAGACCACCCCCAAAGATATAACACCCCCAGACTTTGGGAAAGATGGTAGTCAGGTTCAGATATCACAGCTTAGACTTATTTTTGCTTAGTACTGTTCTTAACTCCCACATCATAGAGTTCTGCATATTAGTTTCCTGTATTTCTGTTTTCAGTTTTTCCTATTATCAAGCCCTTTTAAATTTGAATTTTATTACAATCCATCACAGCAGTACCATTTGCTTGATGACAGATTTTTTTAAATCACTTAATTATTTTTTTTCTGATCAAAGAGCCACCACAGGAAATCCGATAAACTATCAGAGACTCCTTCCCCTGGAGCCAGTAGCAGATTCATATTTTTCATATTCGTATTTGCTGTCATCAGCCACAATTCTGTTTCAGATCAAGGGAAAGGGAACCTTTTTTATGTGGGAGGGTAAGATTGAACCCGGCAAACTTAAAACGGGTACCATTTGTCTTGCTTTAAATCATCCTGGTTCTAAAAATCCTTTAAAGCTTTTCATTTTTTGTATGACCAGAAAACATACAGTTCATCTCCATGTTCAAAGTGATGAACTTTGGAAGAAGCAAATTATCATGTGTTGTTAATTCTCTATAGACAATCACATTTCCAGCAGTCGGCTGGCTTGAATTAAGGCGTTATTAAGCTTTCATGTCTAGAAAATGTTATGTGCACTGCTTTGAAAGTGTAGAGTAAACCCAGCAGTTTTTTATTTTTCTTGAATATAAATGCCTTTCCTGTATGCCTATGTGTGATTATTTTTTTAGATATGAAGAGATTAATAAAGGGGAAAGGTTGGGGGAGCCTGCTCAGTCCTGCCAGTCTTACCCTTTGCTACACTGTGCCAGGCACCTGAAGCAGCCTCTGGGGTAGGTATTTGCACCCCTGGGTGTGTGTATTAGCAGAGCACCATCGGTCTGAAGCCTTCTGCAGCAGGGTGATTGCTGAGCTGGGATTTACAAGCTCCCAGCTCTGGCTTCAGAGGAACATCATTATTTTGGGGAATAAATTCTTGTAGCAGTGGGATTTTACTCTGGTGGTTGTTTTGGGTAAGGGTGTTTTTTTGCAGATGTAGGATTGAAACTGAACCAAAGCCCTGACTATTTTTCTTTAGCTTAGTAAGGCTAAAAATGCCCCAAGAATCACACACTGCCCTCTAATGCCAAATGTTGAAATGCTTCCAAGATATGAATGCTAAAGAACAAGGTCTTTACTGATTATTAGATGTACATTCACTAGATAAATGCAGATGCACAAGGAGCTGTTGTTACACTGCACCGCTTGAGGGAGAAGTCTCATTCTTCACTGCTGCCCTCAAGCAAGTAGCGTGGGGTTATCTGTGTCAAAATGAGATGTGTAGCTACAGCTTACAAGAAACTGGAGCTGTCTCTGGTGTCTTGGCACAGGCCATAAAACACTGGTGGTGCTCAAGACCTGTTCCTCTGTGTTAATGGTGTCGCAGAGGCAAAGCTACAGCTATGCCAGGTACCTCTGCTATGCCAGCATTTTCTCCTGTCATCACTGACACAGTACAACGACATCCATTACTGCCGTGGGGGAAAACGGAGAAGGGAAAAAGAGCGTGCTGTCACAGCAGATGCACTCTGTGGTCACTGCTCTGTCTCCGAGGGGGATTGCAGTGCTTACACTGACTCTCCTCACCTCAGTTTTGGGTACGAGTGGTGGCGGAGCTACCTGGCCAGGACCCATGACCAGCTTCTCCCCAAGCGTTTGGACCCCCACAAGGCAGCATGCCCTGAGCTCTGTGACTGCAGAAAAGCCTTGCCTGGCTTCTCCACACACCTCTGCTCTGCCTGAGCCCCCTGTTTACAGGCACATGGAGCAAAAAAGAGAGTGTGACCCCATGAGGTATTCCTCCCCAAAATTGCTGTGGCCCCAGTTGCCTGAACAGAAAAACATCTAACACAAATAAAGTTTGGTATTTTACTTTACTGGCTGTCTTAAAACCCTGGAAAGATTCTGGGAGTTTTATACTAAGTGGCAGCAAATTCTATAAACAGCTATCATAGAAAGCCTCCTTTCGGGCTACGATTCTGCCCAGGAACCACACAGTGTTTCATGGAGACTTAAACCCAAAAGCTGGGTGCAACCTTGCTAAAACTAATCCTAGTTGCTTTCAAGCTGACTTTAACTTAAGCTCCATCACAATACCCTGTTATGAGCTTGCCAAGAGATTTAAAAAGAAAGACTAAAAAAGGAAAAGTAATTTTTTTCTGAATTCAGAGTGATCTGGTATCTATGACTCTCAGTTGTTCAATATTTAGGCAGACAAGGGAGGAGGATAGATAATGGGAGGGAAAAACTAGAACTTGGAGGCATCAATGTACATCAGAGTTGTTTCATACCTAATAAGCTGTGCTGCATGCACGGTCATTTTGAAAGTCTGGGTGATGGGAATGTGGTGCGGGCTGTGCGAGTTGGGCTTTCAGGGCACCATGACAGGTTCTGTGAAGAGTACTGGCTGCATTTCCGCCGAGGCACCTCTTCTGCTTCCAGGACTGGGCTGGGCCTGTGAACAGATAGTCGTGTTTTGGCAGTAGTGAGCTTGCGCCTGCCTGAATCCATGTTGTCCTTGAGTTGCAGATGTTGTCTTCCTTTTTCATGTGCCAAAATGAGGTGTCAGAAAGTGAATTAAACATCATTGGGCACTATGAATATGCTGAGGTGAAAAGAAGAGCAATCAGTATCCTCTGTATCTCTGAACTGTTCCACCACAATACTTAGCTTCACAGTATGCTTCTAAATTAAAACATCATAAAGAAGAGCTTATGCCGTCTTGCTCTGAAGAGTTGGGGCAACACTCCTTGGGGAGATAAGGGTCATTTCCCAACACAGCTGACATCAGTGAGCTCAAGAAATCTGGCCTGCTTTGGTTAGCTTGTTTATTCTTACTTCTATTTTGGGAGAAAACCCTAACCTATAAACCTTCAGGCTGCAATTGGTTGAAATTTGATTTCAGCTCCTCTTTTATTCCATACCATCTACTCCATCTCCACTCACTTATCTTTCAGTGTTTTTAATGTAGAAGGTAGCTGGGCAACAAACCTGTTCTTATTGCTCTTGGTAGCAGTTATCATAGAATCATTAAGGTTGGAACAGACCTCCAAGATCACCGAGTCCAACCATCAACCCAACACCACCAAGCCTACTAAGCCGTATCCCAAAGTTTTTTTAATACCTCCAGGGATACATGTTTTTTGAATACCTCCAGGGATGGTGACTCCACCACCTCTCTGGGCAGCCTGTTCCAATGCTTGACCACTCTTTCAGTAAAGAAATTTTTCCTAAAATCCAATCCAAACCTCCCCTGGCACAACTTGAGGCCATTTCCTCTCATCTAATTACTTGTTACTTGGGAGAAGAGACCGACATCCACCTTGCTACAACTTCCCCTTTGAGGTAGTTTTAGAGAGCAATAAGGTCTCCCCTCAGCCTCCTCCAGGCTACATAATCCCAGTTCACACAGCCACTCCTCGTATGACTTGTGCTCCAGACCCTTCACCATCTTCATTGCCCTTCTCTGGGCATGCTCCAGAAACTCAGTGTCCTTCTTGTAGTGAGGGGCCCAAACCTGAACACAGTATTCAAGATGTGGTCTCACCAGCGCAGAGTACAGGGGCACGGTCACTTCCCTGCTCCTGCTGGCCACGCTATTCCTGATACAAGCCAGGATGCTCTTGGCCTTCTTGGCCACCTCGGTGCACTGCTGGCTCATGTTTAGTCAGCTGTTGACCAACACCCCCAGGTCCTTTTCCGCTGGGTAGCTTCCTAAACACTCATCTCCAAGCCTGTAGCGTTGTATGGGGTTGTTGTGACCCAAGCGTAGGAGCCGGCACTTGGCCTTGTTAAACCTCATCCAATTGGCCTCGGCCCATGGATCCAGCCTGCCCAGCTCCCTCTGCAGAGCCTTCCTACCCTCCAGCAGATCAACACTCCCGCCCGATTTGTTGTCACCTGTCAACTTACTGAGGGTGTACTCCATCCCCTCATCCAGATCATTGGTAAAGATATTAAACAAGACTGGCCCCGGAACTGAGCCATGGGGAACACTACTTGTGACTGACCACCAACTGGATTTAACTCCGTTGACCACAACTCTCTGGGCTCGGCCATCTAGCCAGTTTTTTTATCCAGTGAAGAGTACACCTGTCCAAGCCATAAGCTGCCTCTTCTCCAGAAGAATCCTATGGGAGACAGTGTCAAAGGCTTTACTGAAGTCCAGATAGATAACATGCACAGCCTTTCCCTCATCCATTAGGTGGGTCACCTGGTCATAGAAGGAGATCAGGTTGGTCAAGCAGGACCTGCCTTTCATGAACCCATGCTGGCTGGGCCTGATCCCCTGGTTGTCCTGCACATGCCTGGTGAATACAGTCAAGATAAACTTCTCCATAATCTTCCCTGGCACCAAGGTCAGGCTTACACACCTGTAGTTGCCCAGATCCTCCCTCTGGCCCTTCTTGTAGCTTGGTGTCACACTGGCAAACCTCCAGTTGTCTGGAGTCGCATTAGAAGGTTTGGAATAACCATTGTCCTAACCTCATGCCACATCTAGCAAGGCCTCTTTTGTTTGTATTTTTAGTCACTGCAAAATAGCAGGAGTAATTCTTTTAACCTGATGTGCATTTGACTGCTCTGGCAAGAGCTTAACAGCCTTTGTAAAATAAATCCAGATTTTCTTTTTGCAGTGCCTGAGGTCTGTCTGCTCAGCTAGTTTGGTGGCTTCTGCTGTTCCTTTCACACTACAAGGAGAAGTGAATGCTGGTTGATTTTTAAAATTATTTATGGTAAAAAGAATTTGTTGGCTTCCCATCTCTTCCTCTGTGCTGCACTGGTTCTGACTGCCTTTTTATTCTTATGGGTGGGTTTCCTGGTTAGGTTTCAGCAGCCTCTGATGCCTTCTGATCACAAAGGCCAATTTTGTATCAGCGATGGGTTTCATTCATGGTGACTCGGTTTAGTGGAGTTAAACAACTTTTTGTTGTTTAGCTGCTTGAGGCCCAAGTCGTGGGCTTGTGAGGGATTTCAAAACTGCTGGACCTTGGGAACTGTTAAACAGTTAAGAAAGAAAAGTGAAGTAGTATGGCATGAATAAGCACATGGGATGATGGTGAGACATTCCAGAGTGCTCATCTGGGCTCTGCCACTGGGGTTTGTCTGTGGCTGACAGCAACTTGTTTCAGCTCCTTGAGTTTCTTTGCCACCTGTACAACAAAAATCCGAACAGCAAAGCTTATTCTACCAACTCTTATGGTGAGTATGGACCTGGAAGTCACTGAAACGACTCAAGAACACTTAATATATACTTGAATTACAGAATTAGGTCTTTACTGACCTCATAATTTTCAACTGGCTCTGCCAGGCTTTTAGCTTCCTAACAGTACTCCAAATAAAAACTGTTAGCAATGATTTTTTTGACAGTAATATCATCATGACTTAATGTGAGTATATGCAGAAAGTCAGTTAAGCAAAAAGGCTTTATTGATATGTAATTGCTTTTCAGAGCAAACTGACTCTTATTTATTATTCAAGGGCTATTTATGTCTGCTTGCAATTTTCTGGAAACATCTATATGTCTTAAAACAACAGTATCTGTTTTCAGTGTTTTCTAAGGGGAATTGCAGGTTCCTTTGCTCTCATTCAGCTGTGCTTAATGCTGCTACCTCTGCAGTGCCCCAGGCTTTCATTGGAGTATGTCACCCCTCTTCATACACTGCTGCTGGGAGCTTCATTCAGTTACAGGATGTTAATATATTAATTGATGTCACAACTATTTTTCCTCAGGAGCTTGCTAGTTGCTGAAAGATAGCTGCAGTGATTACATTTCCTCACTTAGTCTTCCTGTTGATTATGAAAATGCGTTTTTATTAGGCCCCCTGTACAGCAAAATTCATGACTATTCTTGAACCAACCCTGATTTATAACTTGTCATGTTATTATCACTCATGAGCTAATATGGTTAGCAACAAGTCCTTCCTTCAAGCTCTAAGTGTTTATTTAAGGCAATTCCTGAGGGTAGGACATAATGACAATCCATAGCAAGTTAATTTGATTATTCTATGGACCATTAATTAGCCTTTAAATTGATGCAGCAATGAACACTATGAGGCTTTGCTAAGCATCATTTGGGACCCACATGTGTTGTAACTCCCCCACACACCAGTAACCAACTAATTGTCATTCATTATTACCACCAAAATTAGGATGCACTAGCTATGCTTCAGTAATAAGAAAAGTTTTCCCTTGCTGATTTTAGGTGGTGGATGATGCCCAAGCCCGTGTAATGAAAGTACTTGAACAGAAACCAGTACTTCTGTTTCCCAAATCTTAAAGATTTAATGGCTAAACTTGAGGACTTGGGGATAAAATTAGTTCAGTTTCCTTCTGGAGCAGAGCATATGCAGTACGTGACTGAGTGTGACTGCAAACCTAAAGAGGGAGATTTTTAACAGTTGATTTTTTTCCTCTTTCTGTCCATGCTGTTATCAGCTAAGTATGGAAAGATGTCATGTAGCTGCCTTTTCTCTTTGCTGCAGTGGAAGATGCATGATGATGAGGTCTGCTATCCACAGTTTATTTATGATAGCTAATTGTGTGCTCAGGTTAGTTGGGCTCCCTTGCTAGGTATTACAGATCCTGGACATGAACTTGGTACACTACAGTATTGTGAATACATCAGGACTTTATTATGGCATTTCGATTTGATGAGGGGGTCATGGGCCACTGGGTTTAATTCAAGTCAGTCTTGCAAAATCTTTGAGTCTGAAAACACTTGCAAAAGACCAAATTTTCCTTTTGCTGTTTGCCCAGTGATTTCTTGTGAAGTCTAGTGCAGCAGGATCCAAACCTGTTACTATGCTACCTTGTGTTATTGCCTTGAGGGTAGAATGTTGTGGCCTTGCCTGCACCCTGCCCCAGACAGGTGGGGTGATGCTGCTCCCCTTGGTGACATCAGGTGGACCACATGGTGGGCTGCGTCTGCAGTTTTCAGTCCTGTGACTTTACTACTCCTGTCATGCTCCTGTCATGTGGCTGAAGTGAAACCAGCTGGTGTTTTTCTGAGGGCAGGGCCACAGGGTGTTTGGGAAAAAGGTGGTGTGGCATGGGTGGCTGACTTTTCCTGGTGGCCTGAGATCAACCCCCACTTGTATCATTACAGCCACTGGATCAGATTAACATGCCAAGAGCAGAAATGGAGCTGCAACAACCAAGCTTAACCTGGTGTAGATGTGTTGTATGGTTGTATGGCTTGCTGCCATGTCTGCAGACATGGGTCCTCTGCAGTGTGGGGGCCTGAAGTGTTATCACTGCTAAAAATGCTGCTGTCTCACCGCCAGAAAGCTGTTGTGCACCCTTTTCCCTGGTTGCATGAGATGGGTCATAGTGATGGTCCCTCCAGCTCAAAGTCTTCTCTCCCAGGCTCATCTTTGGTGGGTGCTCAAGTAAAAAAGAGGTTGGTCATGTACTGAGTACTGAGCCCTTCCAGCCTCTCTGGGCACTCAGGAGCAACAGGCAAGAATTCACAAAGATGTTGGTTACCAGTTTTTGTATTATCCTCTCAGTTGTGTAGTTCTTAAGTAGATTGTTTTCATTAAAATAGCAAAGAAACCTTTACTGGAGGCTGCACCTCCACTGGCTAATTTCACTTCTCAGCTTTTACTTCAGCTTCTGTTTTATTTCAGCCCCCGTGTTGCAAATTTGAACGACATTGTTTCTTTTTGGTAGATTCCCAGTGGGTATGAGTCTGCAGAGATCTGTAGGATCAGATTGTGCTAGCTGAGCATCTGTCCCTGGAAATAGAAATGCGGTAAGCTCCAAGGCCTGTACAAGCTTTCCAGAGTAGTTTCCCCAGTCCTGACTGACACGTCAGATCGCCCAGTCTGACTTCAGAGACAGTGGTACATGGCAAAATAATCAACCCAATCTCGTTAGGACCACTGTGATGTGAATCCATATGACTGTACCACGCTGATGCCTGTGCTCACTGATTATCAGAGTGGAGCAGACGAAGCGAGTGCAGATGAGGTGCTGCTTCCACGCGCTGCCACTGTATCGCTTCTGCAGAAGCTTGTAATTTGCATCCTCTGAAGGCAGGGGCCCTAATTAATTTGAATAGTATTTAGTTGCCATGAGCATTTTTTATTGTTGACAGCCTTGGCTACTTGAAAGCTTTAGGCTTTGCTATTCTTTTACAAACATTTGTGAAGCAGTTGTTTTGCCACTCCATTGCTCAGAGATTTTAATGGACTTGTGGAGCAGATCCTCAGGTGGCAGAAGTCTGTATAGTTTTTACTAAAGCCGTGAAGCTGTATTGACCTATGCTAGCTGAGTATCTGGCTTTTTTTAACACTAAATTGGATGAAAAACCTTTTGGGGTATGTCAAGCATGCACACAATTCAGTTTCTTTTTGAGTGAACTCCTTGCGTTACATCCCCTTTTAGACACAAACTTAGGTCCCGAATTTTGTTGGCATTAATTTATTACTTGCTGGCTGAGTTTAGGCAAATCCAGCTGGATTTCTTTTCCCTATTAGCGTTTTTTTTTTATCAGGTTGGCAAGCTTTTCTCTCTGGTGACTGACTGCACTTGCTTTAAGAGTGACAGTCATGCTCTATAGTGTAAAGCACTGAATAAAATAACAGCTGTGTTGCAAGGCTAGTGGTAGGGATCATCAAAACACAAAGGTATTGGACTGTGTGCCATGCCTGTACAAAGGAAAGTGGAAAAGCTACTAGTGTTGTTGAGGTCTCTCTTAATTGTATTTTTCTCCTAGATCAGGGGGAAGTTATAGAGGTAATAAAATAATTGGGAAGATACAGGTTTGATGGATGGACTGTTTGGTGGATAAAGAATTGATTGGACGGTCACATACAGAGGGTAGTGGTCAACGGCTCAATGTCCAAATGGAGGCCAGTGACAAGTGGTGTCTCTCAGGGGTCCGTATTGGGACCAGTGCTGTTTAATATATTAATCAATGACATAGACAGTGGGATCGAGTGCACCCTCAGCAAGTTTGCAGATGACACCAAGCTGAGTGGTGTGGTTGACACACCTGAGGGATGGGATGCTATCCAGAAGGACTGGGACAAGCTGGAGAAGTTGGCCGATGTGAACCTCGGGAGGTTCAACAAGGCCAAGTGCAAGGTCCTGCACATGGGTTGGGACAACTCCCGGTATCCATACAGGCTAGGGGATGAAGGGTTTGAGATCAGCCCTATGGAGAAGGACTTGGGGGTGTTGGTCAATGAGAAGCTGGACATGACTTGGCAACGTGTGCTTGCAGCCCAGAAAGCCAACCATCTCCTGGCCTACAGCGTGGCCAGCAGGTCGAGGGAGGTGATTCTGCCCCTCTGCTCTGCTCTGGTGAGAGCCCACCTGCAGTCCTGTGTCCAGCTCTGCGGCCCTCAGCACATGGACCTATTGGAGTGGGTCCAGAGGAGGGTTCATCAAAAATGATCGGAGAGCTGGAGCACCTTACCTGTGAGGACAGGCTGAGAGAGTTGGGCTTGTTCATCCTGGAGATGAGAAGGCTGCAGGGAGAAGTGATTGTGGCCTTTCAGTACTTAAAGGAGGCCTACATGAAAGATGGGGACAAAATTTTTACCAAGGCCTGTTGTGACAGGTCAAGGGGTAATGGTTTTAAACTAAAACAGGGTAGAGTCAGACTAAATATAAGGAAGAATGTTTTTACACTGAGAATCGTGAGACACTGGCACAGGTTGTCCAGAGAGGTGGTAGATGCTCCATCCCTGGAAACATTCAAGGTCAAGTTGGATGGGACTCTGAGCAACCTGATCTAGTTAAAGGTGTCTGAGGTCATTGCAGGAGGTTTGGACTAGATGACCTCTAAAGGCCCCTTCCACCCAAACTATTCTATGATTCTATGATTCTATGATTCTGTGATTCTATGATAAAGGGGTTGTTGTCAACACACTCACAGGATGCCACATACCTGTATGGTCCTGTCTGTCCACAGCCCCTGGTGGTGCAGTGGGGGTGTTTAGAAGGAGGAAGGTGGAGATAGCAGCCATGGTGGTTTGAAAAGGGCAGAGGGCTTCCTGCAGGAAACACCAAGAAAAGTGGTTTTCGTAGCTGGCTGTTTTTATCCTAGCAGCCATGCATACTGACAGGAGCTAACAGCAACAGGCTAATATCCTCTGTAAGTCCAGTGTTTTCCATTCCTGTCTCATCCTTTTTCACTACATCTCCACATACTCTAACCTGGACTTGAAATGTCTCAAGATTTCCAAACTTGACTGGAGGCGGCCCCTGATCTAACTCTGAAGTTAGTCCTGCTTTGAGGAGGGCTTGGAAATGACAACGTCCAAGACATCCCCTCCAACTGACACCTCTCCATTTCAATGGGACACCAAAGACTTCATAGCCAGTGAAGGAACAGCAGGTTTCCTTCCACTCTGCAGAACGTCACTAAAATATAGAGAATACTGGTCTGTTAGATACTCAGCTGAATTGTGAAGCTCTGAAAAATCATAACTACCCTGCCTCCTCTGCATAGTCAGGACCCCTGCAAAGTCTACTTTCCCTTTCATTTTGATGTTGAAGTACTAAAGGGCATACAGGGTCTGGCACCTCAATGACACTGGATTTGAGTCCAGTGTGGAGGGAGTCACCTTGGAGTGGGTCTGGGCTGGGTGGCTGCTGAAGCATGGTGCTGTCTCCAGACAGCACAGCAGCCGCAGGGTCGGGAGCAAGGTAGGACACATGTGGTACACATGATGGTTCTACCAGGGACCGACAGCTTGTCTGAGGTGTCAATCCTGTCTGCCAGTCTATTTTTCCTTGCCAGGTCACATATACGACTATAATGTCTCTGTTGTATTGATATACTTCTACATGGATCTGGTTAGTTTCTGGGTCTCAGGAGATCTGACTTTAAAAAGAATTGCTTTCAGTTGGGAGTTTTACAAAACAAAATACTTCAGAATTTCTATGAAACTAATGAAAAGCTACCTCATAACTTAAAAATTGCAGTGTCTTACTATAATAAGACTGAAATGCCTTACATTATCTTTTTTTAGAATACTAAGCTTTGTTGGACTATGAATTGCGGTTTTTTTACCATCTACTCAGTGCTAGCATCTTGATGAAATAACAATTTATAAAGCAGAATTCTTTAGCTGAAATGTGCTGGGACAGTAGCAATCATAATCTGTAAGGCATAAGAAAAACAACACCCAGAGAACCTGTTTAGAGATGGACAAGAATAATAGATTTCATCCTATCAGCCACCTATAATCTCCTAAACCCCAGGGACTAACTTGTATTCCAGGCACCTCAGTTGATCAAATAGGGAGAAAATTTTCATATTATTTTTATAATGTTTTTACTTTCCCCTTTCTTAACATTTTCTTAAATTTCAAAAAGTGAAATTCTCCTGCAATGAAAAAGCGTCCCAGATCTGCCAACTTTATGATGCAAGTTTAGGTAAAAGGATTTCATAGGTGTTGTAACACCATAAGCCTCACAGCTTTCTGGTAGTTCACTTGTTTCTCCTTACTTCAGAGAAACTCTGTTAATTCTTTAATTTCTCCAGTAAGTGCCAGATTTCATTTTGAGACACATTCTGCAACTATATGTACCAAAGCAAGGAAGCATCATTCATATCTTTCTACCTACCTCATATATGAGATACTGGCTCTGGACCCATAGAGTATCTACTTTCACACTATAATTTTTCCTTTACTTTCTACTAAGCAAGTTGGTTTGCATGGTACTGTATGTTATCTCAGCTGTTTGAAATAGTACCATGTAAAACTTGACGAACAAGTTGCCAACTTGGAATCACATTAAAAAAAAAAAAAAGAAGGAGAGTATTGCTTTGATCCTTTTGGCCAAACTTGATATATTGCCTGAGTGTGGATTAACATTCTCATGTTCAAATCTGAGATCTGCCCCCACCCCTACAAACTCCAAAGAGCTTTGTGTCCTTTTGATACAGGATGAGCCATGTAATATTTGAACAGCACAATCTCTTCCTATGTAGTGGTAAGTAGTGCCTAGCGAAAGCAGAGCTTTGTTTTACTGATTGTTTTGCAAAAGCATCCAGCATTACGGATTAACCCAAATTACCTCTGAACTTCTTAGGGCTGCAAAATTAGCCCAGACAATATTGCAAGAATAAATTGCCCTCAATGTTTCCAGTAGTTTCTGGTTAGGCTTGAATGACTCCGTTAAGTGGTTTTCTCTGAGCAATGCCTTGAAGGTCCCAAAGCAAAGGCATGTGAAAATGAGTAATAATTTATTACAATAATAAAACTGGGTAACTGCTGACTGCATCTGACAGTGTTGTGTATCCACATATAGTCCTCATCCCCGGAGGTAGCTTAGGTTTTTGGAGGATGTCTTCTGCCTGGGAAGATGTAAGCAGTGCTATCATCCGGCAGAAGGTGGCCAACCCATCTCCTGCAGCAGCTGGTGGTAACTCACGGGTAAAGGCAGTGACACCGCATAGCAGCTTTCTTATACTGATACTGACATTATTTTGATATGTCTGAATTTTGTATCTCTTCCTGTGTGAAAGCTTTGACAAATTGATTTATATTGACGCATGTGAAAAGGCATTGGGTTTCTATTTAACCAGGTTTCAGAGGGATTGCCTGTGATAGAAAACACATACACTCATTGTCTATACAGTGCTTGGAAAGGAAATAGAAGCAGGGTCAGGTTTTGATTCTGCTTGCAAAATGGAAATAAAAGAACCGGTGATGTGCAGCTGGCTTATGTGAGGGCTGGTGCCTGAACCTGTATTGACAATTCAGTACTGAATCAAATGATCTGTGGCTGCCAGCAAGTTTAATGACATGGGTGGTCCCTTGCTACAGATCCGAGGTGCACTTGCTTGGGTTGCAGGGGAAAATGCCTGTTCCCTGACATGGACATCACCCCGAGGACTGCTGGTTAGCATCACTAGAATAATCCAGATCTTTCTCTTGTGCAAATGAGAGTAAAATTTGACCTCTAGGATTAGACTCGCTGAGGCTGGCAAGCTGACTCTTCAAATATTCTTGAAAATATAGATTGCAAAGATTTTCCAAGGTGACTGGGGACTTCACCCCAGAAGCCTGAGAATTTTTCCAGATGAAGGAAATTTTGCATCTTGGCTTTTGCGAAGTGTTGTCCCTACTGTGCGGTCACACTTTGTCCTGATCTCAGAACCCAAATCTCTCCTGGCCCTTGGTGAGGTGGTAGTAGGGACCATAATGATCAAAATTCATGCTCTGTTTGAGCTTTCTTATGCTTGGCAGCGGCTTCCAAACCTCATTTTAATAATTTCTTGTGGAGGTCTCTGGAGTTGTTTTCAGCCAGATTTATTTTTGGATGAAGGCAAGATTTTCTTTTTAGAAGTATCTTTGATGAAGTAAATGATGGAAAGGAACTGAAAAGCTGTAATTCAGTCAAGACATTCATTTATGGCATAGCCTGTGATAGCAGCTTGATGGAATTAAGTTTTTTGTGTTCAGTCTCAAAGCAGGTATTTTTATGTCAAGCATAAAATAATAATTTCTTTTTTTAGTAATGACAAGAGGATTTACATATTTCTTCAAATAAATGTAATGTAGAAAATAGTTTGTTTCTAAATACAGATGAAAAAATACCATACTCTTAATTCAGACATGTAATACATGGTTTCGTTATTTATATTCTTTTGGTTTTGTGTTAGTGGGTTTGGCAGTACATCTGAAAATGAAATGTTATGGAGAAAATTAAAATCAGAGATCCTTTAAAACTTTATTTATAATGGCAGGATACAAACAATTATTGTGATTGGAGAAATGAAGTTGCTATATCAGAGATGATCTGGCTGGAAACATCTGATCCATCTTTGGTAAGGAGCATAGGAATAAAGCTCTGGCCACCTGCCATTACCCATCACTGGGCCATTTTGTGGTGGTTGTGCTCCTCCATTGCTCTGGGGACACTTGCGATTTCCGAATTCCTTTCTGGTCTCCCAGAGATAGTCCCTTTATTTAAAGCACAACTGGTACACGGCTCTTCAGCAGCTCAGGGAAAAATTGATTTTGCTGTCCAGTGTGTGTAGGTTGTCCTGCTTCGTCCAGGAAGAAGCTCTGCAGACCTGGGTGTGCTGCTGCAGTTGGGCTGCTGGGCTAGGGTGGGGAGGGTGCTGCTCCTCACCAGAGTCCATGCTCCCTCTTAACTCACTCTCTAGTTCCTTCTCTCAGTGGCCAGCACTCTGGTGTGGAAAAGATGCCTGTTTCCCCAACAAGCCACTGCCTGTAGGAGTTGTCTGCTTTGTGCATGCACTGTCAGTCTTGCTATAAAATCACATCTGGCATGATTTCTCTATTACAGTAGATACCCACTGGCTTGGATCTTCTTATGAGCACTTGGTTGCTCCATCTCCTAACCTTAGATGATCAGTCATTGGGTTTGGCTTGCAAGCCCCCAGATAAATGCTTCAAGATACAGTGAAAAGAAAGCACAGAGGCCAACCCTATAATCAGGAATGGATTGAAGAGCAGATCCAATTCACTCTTCCTTACACCAGCTTTATGCTTATTAAAGATACAGTCGCCTAGATACTGAATTCCTGAGGTGGAGTTTTGTACATTGGTAAACTAGAATAAATCAACAAATAGTAACGTAGGGAATGGATTACATATAATTTTTGCTGCTGGAATGCTAAATTTCTTCAGTTAATCCTTTGGTTTGCCTTTCCATGTCAGCAAGTTTCTACATTTACTCCGTTGCCTCTGTGTTTTGTACCTCGTGTCCTAGATGATCCTGACAGTGTGGCTAATTGCTTTTTAATTTTGATAGATGATAGATTATGTCAATCTGTTGCATATGGAAACAACTGGTTTCTTTTATCTCCCATGATCTGTGACCAAACAGATTTTGGGTGGAGTGGTCAGCTAGCTTCTATCCAGCAGAACTACACAGTAGATGCTGCCGGCATATAATATCCCTTATAGAATGGTTACACTCACTGCTGCTCATCATAACGTTGTGAGCAACTGAAATCCATTGCCTTTGTTACACCTGGGCAGAGGAACATGTTAGAGAATTGCTGTTGGAAACTTCCTGAAATCATGGTCAAATTAGATGTATTTTGGCAAGAACACACTCATTCTTGGTTGAATTCAACCCACGAACAGCTAGCCAGTCTCTGTAGATTTGGCAGGGAAGCCCCAGTGTTGTGGCCATTTCTGGACCACCTTCCCACACAGAAAGTGACAGTGCCAGACTTCCAATTGTGTTGATTCTGCAGTTGTCCTGATGAAAACACAAAGCTGGTTTTGAAATGGAACTACAGACCTGTCAGCCTCATCTCTGTGCCTAGGAAGATAACGGAACAGATCCTCCCAGAAGCTATGATAAGACACATGGAGGACGGAGAGGTGATTTGAGACAGCCATCAAATTTCCATTGACAGAAATTCGAGGCTTCACCAAGGGCAAGTCTTGCCTGAACAACCCCGTGGCCTTCTGTGATAGAGCAACTACATCAGTGGACAAAGAAAGAGCTATGGTTGTCATCTGTCTGGACTTCTGTAAGGCCTTTGACATGGTCCCCCCTCCAGCATCCTTCTCTGTAAATTGGAGGGAGATGGATTTGATGGATGGACTGTTGGGTGGATGAGGATTTGGTTGGATGGTTGGATCCAGAGAGTATTGGTCAATGGCTCAATGTCCAGATGGAGATCAGTGATGAGTGGTGTCCCTCAGGGGGCTGTAGCGGGACTAGTACTGTTGAATATCTTCATCAATGACATAGACAGAGGAATTGAGTGCTCCGTCAGCAAGCTTGCAGATGACACCAAGCTGAGTGGTGTGGTTGACACACCTGAGGGATGGGATGCCATCTAGAAGGACTGGGACAAGCTGGAGAAATGGGCCGATGTGAACCTCGGGAGGTTCAACAAGGCCAAGTGCAAGGTCCTGCACATGGGTTGGGACAACTTCCGGTATCCATACAGGCTAGGGGATGAAGGGATTGAGAGCAGTCCTATGGAGAAGGACTTGGGGGTGTTGGTCAATGAGAAGCTGGACATGACTTGGCAATGTGTGCTGGCAGCGCAGAAAGCCAACCATCTCCTGGGCTGCATCCAAAGCAGCATGGCCAGCAGGTCGAGGGAGGTGATTCTGCCCCTCTGCTCCACTCTGGTGAGACCTCACCTGTGTCCACCTCTGGGGCCCTTAGCACAAGAAAGACATGGAACTGTTGGAGTGGGTCCAGAGGCTACAAAAACAATCTGAGGGCTGGAGCACCTTACCTGTGAGGCCAGGCTGAGAGAGTTGGGGTTGTTCAGCCTGGAGAAAAGAAAGCTCAGGGGAGACCTTATTGCAGCCTTTTAATATTTGAAGGGGGCTTATAAGAAAGATGGGGACAGACTTTTTAGGAAGGCCTGTTGTGATAGGACAAGGGGTAATGGTCTTAAACTAAAACAGAGTAGATTCAGGCTAGATATAAGAAAGATATTTTTTATGATGCGGGTGGTGAGACACAGACACTGGTCGCCCTGAGAGGTGGTAGATCCCCCATCCCTGGAAACATTCAAGGTCATGTTGGATGGGGCTCAGAGCAACCTGATCCAGTTAAAGGTGTTTGAGGTCATTGCAGGGATTTTGGACTAGATGACCTTTAAAGGTCCCTTCCAACCTAAAGAATTCTATGATTCTATGGTGGGGGAAAGGGTTCAGAGATGTTCTGGGTTGCTTATTGTGCTGGTCAGACCCATAGCCCGCAAGGAGCCATGCTCTGACTCTGATGCTTCTCGTGCCTCAGAATGAGGTGTAAGAGCAGCACTGATGTTGGACACTGGAAATCCCACACCATGCAAAAAAAGCTCCTTATATGATGAACAGAAGGCTGTCCATTACTGGAATACCAGTATTACAACCGAGGCATTTTATAATTAATTCAAACAATTCTAACAGTCTTTGTACCCATAAACCTGTTATTTGGTTTTGTGTAAGTTTTATAAATTTTAGCTCACTTTAAAGACCATTCTCTGCAAGTTAAGACATACAAACTATGTTTTTGATTGATAAGCACCTATTTTTGGTGCTGGTTGAATGACAAATTATGTCTTCTCCAAAGAGTTTTGGTATATTTTACTTAAAAAAATAGGTCAAAAGTGGGGTTTTTCATTACCAGCTCATTTCCAAATGTCTGAACCATATACAGGGAATAAATTATTTAACTAGATACTTCTACCAAATGTCCAATAACAAATAGGTGAAAAAAGTCAATTTTTTGCATGGTGGTATGCAACATGTAACCTTATGCAGCATAGCAGAGTCAAAAGGCAAGATAAATTATACTGGATATATCGCACACTTTGTTTAAGTAAATTCGTATCAGTAGGCTCCACTCACCAGCCATTTGCATGAAGATGGGGGATTTTTCTTATTCAGGCAGGCTTGAGGTGAACAGTATCAGGCAAACCATTTTCCTCTTCCTTTTGGACATCTATATCCCTTGTTTTATGCTTACTTTCTGAAATCCCTTGGCTCCCTTCCGACTCACAGATGGGCACAAAGCATCTCGGCTTTCCACCTCCTGCTTTGCTATTGCTTAAGTACGTTATCCTCATTGCATTTTAATTAATGAGGATATCGCTGGCAGGGGGACAGATAGCCGAACTGGAGATGAAGTGGTCTTTCGCATCAAACTGAGTGTTAATAGATGTAAATAGATTGATGAATAGTCTTAAAACTGTTGTGTTGGTGAAAGGCTTGCTGCCTCTCTCCTGGTGGAGTTGCTATGTGTCCATCAAATCAATCTAGGTAGCTGATGTGATTTGAAGTCCCTTGGCAGATATGAAGTGAGTTAGGGAGTATTTACACACATACACCTGAGATGGCAGAAATGAGAGAGGAGGAGGAACATCTGGCAAAGGGGGTAGCGGTAATCTGGGGGTTGCCACCCCTCAGCACTTCTGACCTGTTGGGTGCTCTGAAGAGGAATTCAGTAGCAAAGAAGGTTTCACAGGGCACTGAGGTGCTGTTGGTGGGAATTAGCAAACTGTAGGGCTGCGTTTACAACTTTGGATCCACCATGAGGCACAAAGTCTTGGCTGTGCTTTTTCAGCCATCTGTGCTCATTTATTAACCCCTGGAGAGGCTTCTGGCTGCTATAATTTATTTTACCATTCATCATGAAAAAAATTCCAGTTCTCAGAAGCTATAGGGGAAGACGGAAGACAGAGATTATGTTGCTGTCAGATTAAGAAAATTTTCTATTATCTTTCTATATAAGTTTCAGGAAAGATATATTGTCTTTTTTAAAAGGTTATGGAATTGGAGAAAGTAAAACTATCCATTTAAAAAAGGGGCAGGAATACCAGGAATAGACTGTATCTGAAGAGTCTGGAGAACCCCAAAATAATTTACCTTGGGAGGCTGATGGTGTTTTCCCTTCCCCAGTCGCCTAGAGCCAGCTCTTTTTTCAGATGTGGTTTGTGTTTACAACCAGTTGCCATTAACACATCACAGGAACAAAAATATGGGTTTTGAATGAAGTCTGTCTAGGTTCTGCAGTAAAAAGCTGGTTGAAAGTAGGCTTTCTGAAGGGGTATCTGTCATTTTGTCTGTCAGGATGTTGCTTCTTTTCCCTTCTCTCCCCAAGTGATTCAGTACCTTTTTTTTTCCTTATTCACAGCTGTCTGAGCTTGACACAGCATTTGCGCTTTGTCTATAGCAATAAACACCAGCAAAATTGCCACAAATGCTCCTGTGATACCTTGCCATTAAATACAGCTGCACCTTTTTGGATGTGGGAGGGAGGATGGCCGTGCTCTCAACTGAGCGGAGGATAAGCCCATTTGCTTGTGCAGAAGCAAGATGAGGGACCAGATTTGCTCAGCTGTGTTTATCCTCCCACCCACACATGTGCCCATACAAGCATCCCACTAGCCGAATGTCAGGCTAATCAAAACAACATAAAGCTGGCTGAATCCCAAACCAGCTGCGATGAGGCTTGTCACGCTTATACCATTATTGTTGTTGTTTCAGTTTGTAAAATTAGCCTCTGCTGATGGCCGTGCCTGCAGCTGCCTCTCCTCCAGCCTCCCTGCATCTTCCATGTCTCTTGGCCTTCCCACGTGCAATAGCTGTGCACTCCCACCCCCGTGTCCCCTGCGGCCCCCCATGGGACCCAGGGCTCTGGAGCTGGGGGGTACCTACCCCGCCTCCTGACAACAGGGTCTGCTCTTCGAGCTGCAAATGAATTCAAGAACCAATCTGGGAACAGAAAGGCTTTTCAGCTGATCAAATGGCTGAAAAGGAAAACATAACCATATGCTGCTGCTTGAGCTCACTGTGGCTACGTGGGTCCTTTTGTTAAAATTTCTGTGCCCTGCCTATCCCTCGCCTGGATCTAGCTGGAGGGGTGGAGGGATTTCACTCAACCAACCCCATTCCTTGTAGCCCTGAAGGGCTTGGCAGTGGCTGCTGTAGGACCCTCCATCTAACTCATGGGCATCTCTGTACTGCCCTCTCATGCAGCGTTGTCCCAATGGGCTGCTGCTGGATTCTCCCATTACTAGAAAAAAACCCAGGTTTGCTTGACACTTCTGTGTTGATTTTTGGTGGACTAACTGGGCCTACGGAGTTCAGAGGTGATGTTATGTCTCTTCCTCTCGCTATGAGAAACAGGGAGCACAGTTTGGGGTTTTGAGTACAGAGACCAATTTGGTCTGCTGTGGCAAGCACACTTCAAAATTCATACCAGCCTTCTGAAATGTGTTGATTAGTTTGCAGAGGAAAAAAAGAGCAAGAAGTGAAAAATATGGCATGCTGAAATGGGAACCAGGTGGTGCCCAAAGTGGCTTAATCAGAACCTGCGAACGTCCCTCCCTCAGGCAGGGCTGCTGCGTGCAGCGTGTGGTCTGTCTGCTGGTCTTTCGGAGTGGGAAAGAAGGTGTCAATCCTGCTGTCAGGACTGCTACAGACTGCAAGTCCATGCTCCTGCTTTTGACAGAAGGGAGAAAAGTGTGAGCAGGGAGAATTCTCGCTCTCCTGGTGCATCCAGGGTGGGAGGTGCTGCTTTCTCTCAGCGGCTCTGCCAAGCGTGCAGGTTGGGTTGCCCACCACAGCCAGGCATCCAGGTCCTGGTGCTTAGCTCAGCTATGCACGAGGCGTCAGCCTCATCAGGTCAGTCTTCATAGGCTGGGGGGTTCAGGGAAATACCACAACTCAGGGTCTGCTCAAAAGCAGAAAACAATGTCAGGAGAGGAGGAAGGTGGAGGGGGAAGGTACCTGGAGGGGGCTGTGGCAGGGTCTCTGCTGGCTCAGATGTGATGGCGCAATGCCTTGTGTGCCTGCCAGCAGTTTGATCTGATCCTGATAAGCCTCTGCAGCACCCTGGCTCACCAAAGAGCAAGGTCTGCATGGCTAACTCTCTCTTCAAGGGGGGAGCCTATGGCGCTGCTGCATATTTGAAGCCTTAGAGAAAAGGAGAAAGGTGTGTGTAGTAGGAATAGAGGCTAATGTCATAAAAAAACTACCGAAATAACTGATTGACTTAAATGATTGCCCGACTTCTGGCTCCTCTGTACCTAGCACAGCTGCTGGCGAGTGCTGCAGCCCCTTCCCTCTCCTTCACAACTCTCCACACCCCTCTCCCACCCGTTTCCCACTGCTGAACTCCCAGCTGGTGCTGTGAACAGACCTCAACCATTACCTGACGGAGGTGACATGAAATTACGCCCAATGCTTCCCGGTCCCCAAAACCTCAGCCATTAAATGTCACTGGAGGAAAGCTCTTTGTACAGCCTTTCTGCCCCTCTGTACATTCTAGTATGGCTCCAGCATGTGGGGCTATTTTGGTTAAGGGTCTGGGCTTTTCACCTGTATAACCTGTATAAGAAATGAGAAGCTACAGTAAAAAATAATTTATTTCCCCCAGCTTGATCTCATGCTGGTTTTACACTAGAATAACTGTGCTTCCTCAGGCTACTCTTCGTGCGAGGTTAATTGGTGTATATAAAGCAAGCATGATGATCCTTCACTTAAAAGCACACTTGGGAACTTGCTAATCTCCCTGGAGGTTTGGCCAGGTTTCATCTATGTGCTCCTGGTTTGTGTCTGATTCTTATTTCTGACATATGCTGCAGAACCCTCTGGATGCTGTTTAGAAAAGTGCCTTTAATAAAACCATCTGTCTAATGTACACCTCACTCTGGAGAGATCTGACTGAAAATATTTCTTCTCTTCCCATGATTTCTTTCTTGTTTATCTTTAAAAAATATCCCTTTTAAACCTGTTTTTCTACTTCTTAATAATCATGTGAACTGGATCTGTTGAAACTTTTCCTTCTTCCTTTTCTACTCACATTTCACATGGGTGGTATTAGTGCTGCATGGTGTTTCTGATAGCCCTACCATCATGTCCCACCATCTGAGGGTGCCCTGGCCACACACTGCTTCCCATGGCTCTACTGAGGTGGGTGATGGGCTTTGCCCCGAGCAGCTCTTTAGGAGAAGGGTTAAGTTGGCAGGTAGGGCAGGACGTCCTTGGTGATGGTCTCAAAACTGCTTTTGTGACTTGCCTCTGAGAGACTTAGGAAGGTAAGCCCTCACCTGTGGCTGCACCAGGACTTATTCAAGTTACCATGTTGTAAAACTACTACTAAAAATCCCACTCTTGCTGATGGGCTTGGATTACTCTTTAATTTGTAGATCTGGGCCCAGAGATGCAATAAGTCTGTACCCTTCCACTGGTCCTGAGGTGGATTTGGAGGGCCTCAGTCTCCCCTTTGAGCTATGCTGACCTTGTCTTGTCTGGTGCAGATGATGTGGAGAGCAAGGCCAAGGCTCAGTCATGCCTTTTTGCTGACCATGCAGTCTGTCTGCTGCCCTCAACAGATGCCTCGGCCACCATAGCCTGCAGCTGGCTCCCTGGAGGATTGCTCCTCAGCAGGTATTTTCTCTACAGGACAGAAGATGGTATCTCTTGTTGTCCACACATTCAATTAATGCTGAACTTCAAACCTGCATTTCAGAAATGTGCTTGGACGTACTTAGCTTATTTTTATTCTTTCTCTGATCTTTTCAAAATACCCGTTCTTTACCTATATATAGCAAAAGATAGTCTTCATAGTCATCTCAGCCACGCTGTGCTGAGAAAGCTTGCTCTTGGGTTATTTATAGAATTAGAGTTCATAACATTGCTGTTCCTTGCTCTCTTTGTACAAAGCTAGGGCACACTGGGATGAAAACATGACCTTATCCTTTGACTATGCAGACTGGTCATTTTTTTAACAGAGCTTGTGTTCCAAAAGGAACAAATTGAAATTTGCAGCTACAAATTTCTCAGTTCCTTGTGCCTGGTTGGGTTGGTGTGATAAGTGCATGCAGAGTTCAGGGGACTTTTGCTAAATCTTGTAGCATAGTCTGCCATCAATATCTTTATACTACTGCTTCATGATCTCCTCTGAGCCACAGAGCTGTTACGATTTTCAAACAAAATTTTTGGGTTGTAAAGGCAACATGACCTATTAATACACAATACAGTTATGAAACAACGGCTACAGGAGGTTTGATCATGATCTAAACAATGTATTTTCATTAAAACTTAATACTAACATAGATGTCATGTAATTGATTAAAAATAATAGTGATTTTCATTAAGATATCAACCTACTATGAATAGGCTGTAATACCCCCATGGCTCTTGGCAGATGACAGAAACTTGAAATATTTCCTATCTGTCTGCTAGCCTTCCCCTTCTCCCAAGTCTTCCTTCCCAATTTCTACAGCACCAGTCTTCATGACTTACCATTAAAAACTTTCCAGCTCCTTAAAATAACAAAGATCAACGGGTATAGCACAAAATTATTTTTTCTATCAAATTAAAAGACACTGAACTTTAGACTTCATTCACATTATATTTTATTCAAAGAGAAATGTCCAAATTTTCACTTATATGAAAAGGCTCACAACATCTGTGAGAAAAAAATGTTGCATGGAAATCTGGTTGCTCCAGGTTTCAGATCAGTCTTTGTGCATTGTACACAAGCTCTTTATTAAACAGGGTTTAATGATCTACTGTGAAAGGGAGCTTAGGTTCATTACGCAGACAAACTTGATGCATCCTTTTCCTGAACATTGGGTCAACAGTGATAGCACATATAGTTTTAAGTATTGTGCCCCATGGATGACATACTTTTCTATGAAAATTTGAAATGATTATTAAATACAGTCAGCAGAAAAAGCAAATAAGGCCATTGGACCAAAAATAGCATCCAAACGCTTTCATCCAGAGGGAACTAAATCTTCTTATGACAAGACACTGCAGAGCACCCTACAACTGGTATCTGCCCTGGGAGCTGGAGCAGTCATCAACACTCTTGGCAATTGCACAACACACCTACTTGTGTATGAAAAGCTTTCTGCAAAATTAATAGCCCACATTAATTCCTGCTGTGACTCCAACTGAAATCAATGGTGTTACACCACCGATGAATATAGACAAATTGTTTTAACAATTACCTACTAAGTAGCAGATTAGTGAAAATCACTTCCAACAGCAGGCAAATCTGGTCAGTGGAACGTGGCTAGAAATTGTTGCTGAAGGAGAGGGAATTTGGAGAAAGGTGGAAAGAGTGGAGACAAGAGAAAGAGCAAAAAAATTTCTTATTTTACATTGGCAGAGTGAGTTTTTTCAGGGGTTTTTTTGCTGATCAAAGGAACAGACGCAAAATGAAATGAAGAACTGATGCAAAGATATAGAAATGAGAAAACTTCATTGTTCCAAAGTTGCTGGAGAAAAGCAAGTAACCTGCAAATAAGAGAGGAAAGATAGAGAAATTACTGGGATGAACAACATTACACAGTACTGTAGAGGAGAGAAACTTAAAATTCTTAGAAAGTGAAGTATAACTGGAAATAATGCCTCATTACTCTTATTCTGAAGAACTTAAAGGCCAGACAAAACAAAGGATGGTGGACAGTAGTCTAAATATTGGTGGAGTGAAGAGAATGATGTCTGAATGATTTACTTTAAGGGTATTGCTGATTTTATTACTTTAGTGGAAACAGTGGTTATGTTCAGAATTGCAGGATCAGATCATAGTCATGCAGGTTGGAAGGGACCTCTGGGGCTTTATAATCCAAAATCCTTCTCAAAGCAGGTCCATTTGAAGCAGATTGTTCATGGTACTTCTTGGTCTCCATGAGTGGAGATTTTCATCATCTGTTTCAGCATTCGACCATCCTCAGGGTGCAATTTTTTCCCTTATATCAAGTTGGAGTTTCCCACATTATAGCTTGTGTCTGTTATCTCTTGTCTTTCCACTGAGCACATATGAGAAGAATCGACTCCATCATCTCTACACCCTCCATTGGGTAGCTGGTGACAGCAATAAGTCCCCATGAAGCCCTGCCTTCTCCAGGTTGGACAGCCTCTCCTTGCAGGGTATGTCTGGTGGCCCTCCACTGGGTTTTCTCCCATTTGACAATGTCTCTCTGTCCTGAACTCTGTAGACAGGCTGCCTGATGGCTGCACTGTGACACATGTGCTGCCCTGTGTCTTTGGGGTAAGTGATGAGGTAACACCTGAGATACCATTGTGTGGACATTAGGAGAAATAGCTTTTCTGGAATCACATTCCCTACTTTTACCAAAATACAGAATTACACATCTGTTCGCTTATTTTTACTAGATTACAGTGATTAATGTAACTGTTTCCATGTAGTCAAGAGAAAACTTGAGTACTTCCTTCTTGATCTGGGGGATCTCCTGGTCCATCTCCTGCCAAAGTCAGTGGCCTGCTCAGATCTGCTTGCAGAGTTATGGTACCTCTCCAAACTTCAGCATACATCAGATGCTCCAGGCTCCTGGAGGGTGAAGGCAAATCGATTTCCATGTCTCTCTGAGCCACTGTGGCAGATAGAACAGGACTATCAGCTTTGCACCCTGCTGCTACAGGTTCAGCTTAAATTTCTTGTACCAAATCACATAAGGTATCAGTGAGCATCTGCAGATCTGAACTCACTTCTTGTGACTGTTTCTTGGGAAGAAAATTGTGCTGTATATTTGATCTTACCATAAAAGAGAGCCTGTTTCACCTTGAATTATTAATATTTTTGGCCAGCTTAGCCTGGAAGTACTGACCTGACCTTGTCCAAGCCTCAAATTTAGAGAAAGACAGATTTTCTGTAAAACAGAAACTCAATAGGATTTACAGTGTTTGTTTTGCTTTTTTACTTCTCCCCCTGGCCCCCCACCCCATTGCACAGCACTGGGAGAGATTTAGCACTTGTACCCCAGGGGAACAGATGTGCAAGAGAAATAATTCTCTTTGCTTTAGGCTGGGCCCCCCTGAGAGAGGTGGTGTATCTATACAGAGTAAGCAGATGATCACGCGGACTTCAGAAAAAGCTCATGGCACAGAGGATTCTGTGTTCGAGCATGCTCCACTTCTTCTAGAGTATTCTGCAGGTTTAGTTAAAAGGAAAGCCATGCTGAGTCCTTCCTGACTGCCAGCTATAAGCTTTCTGCTCTTCAAAACCCGGTACCATAGACAGTGTGTCTGGAGAAGCATGTGTGTGGGAGAAATACAGGGGCTCAGTTTTCCCTAATACATCTTCAGAGCTAAGTCCACTGGGCTTATACTTCTCTTTGATGAGAGGAGATGAGGGTGGCTGTGGTGCTGGGGCTCTCTGAGGGCCCTAGGATCTCTCTTGGCTAATTACTCCTTGCAGAGAGTAATTCAGCCTCTTGTGGTACATTGGCTGCGGCATGGGGGTCCACGGCAGGCTGGCAGGTAACCTTCCCCTGGCCCTAAACCTCCCACAATTCATCTCCTGCGTGCAGCTCCCTCTGAGTGGTCGACGTTTCCCCTTGCTGTGTCCTCCATCTGCTCCCTACGGAGACAGCCCACTGTTGGATTTATCTTCATTTCTCTGCAGCACCAAGAGAGTGCTTGAGAGTAAGAGAAGGCAAAAATTGTGTTTCATTGAGATCTGAACTCTGGCTTTATTTACAGGGCTGAAAACAGGTAAAATAAAATGTAAACTGCCGTTTTTATCTAAGCCTAGGCATTAAATACCTTCCCACTTAGAATCATAGTATAGAATCATATAATGTTTTGGTTTGGAAGGGACCTTTAGAGGTCATCTAGTCCACCTCCCCTGCAGTGAGCAGAGACAACTGAGCTGGTTGCTCAGAGCCCCATCCAACCTGGCCTTGAATGTTTCCAGGGATGGGGCCTCCACTACCTCTCTGGGAAACCCATTCCAGTGTTTCACCACCCTCAGTGT
>BOSO01014566.1:0-10979 GCA_018403395.1 Gorsachius goisagi | reverse complement strand
GCCTTCTCTTCTCCAGGCTGAACCAGCCCAACTCTCTCAACCTGGACTCACAAGAGATGTGCTCCAGACCTCTGATCATTTTTGTGGACTCCTCTGGACCCACTCCAACTGTTCCATGTTCTTATTCTGCTGAGGGCTCCAGAGCTGGACACAAGACTGCAGGTGGGGTCTCACCAGAGTGGAGCAGAGGGGCAGAATCACCTCCCTCAACCTGCTGGCCATGCTGCTTTGGATGCAGCCCAGGAGATGATTGGCTTTCTGGGCTGCCAGCGCACATTGCCAAGTCATGTCCAGCTTCTCATTGACCAACACCCCCAAGTCCTTCTCCACAGGGCTGCTCTCAACCCTGTCTTCTTCCAGCCTGTATGGGTATCAGAGATTTCCCACCATGGCGGTCTTTTTCTGCCTTCAGGGCAGACCTGGAAAGCAGCCACCAGGGATGGAGACGGAGAGCCTCCTCCACTCCTCCTTTCCTCCCTTTGGCTTCCGCCTGCTGCTGAAGTGCACCTGAGGAGTGGGTGGCCTATCTGTGTGGTCATCATCGCTGCGATCATCTTTATCATTCAGAGAACTCACCAGTTTCTTCTACCCAGCTCATCTGGTCCCCGTTTCCTCTCAGGAAGCCTTTGCATGCAGCTCCAGCCTCTCCTCCCTGCCCAGACCAGGCATCTGGTGAGGCTCGTCAGTGCAGGGGTGGCTGTGTCCCTGGGAAGCCCACATGTGCTACGTCCATAGCACAGGTGACGGGCTGCACGCTAGGTTGCCCAATCTGTCTGCATCTCTAGCCCACCTATGCACTTTCAAGGATTTTTCTGTCACAGAAACTTTCAGTTTTTAAAACTGAGTAAATGTGATCTTCCAGAAAGATTTTCTGTTACTACATTTTGGGCTCTTAGACATGGTCATATAATGCTTGAATCATGCTGGTAACTACAGATGAGGGAACTAAACAATTGTTCATCTGACAGCAGTGGCTTTTCTTACAACACACCAACTGCTTCTGACTTTATAGAAGATTAAAGTAACAACCTGTACATTTTTTGTGGTTAGGAAACCCCTTCCTATTCACTGAAAGTCATTGCCAAATCTTGAAATAGTTGTATTTGTGGAGACTTGAAATGTCTAATTTCATTCTAATAAGCAGATCCAGACTTTTCACCAATGTGCTTAAAACAACATGCTTCATTTTAGGGAATGTAAGAAAAGTAAACAACTTTGGAAAATGAAATTGCTCCTTTGCTGAAAGCTTTCTGTTAAAGGGGACATGGCAGGAGGTCATGGGGTAGATAATGAATAACATATTACTCTTTGATAGCACCGTTAGCAAACTATATTGGAAAGGATCAGATTTGCAGTGGGTCAGAGCAGAACTGTGACCAGAACTCTTATTTTTCTCTCTCCTTGTAACAGTCTCCTTCACTTACTTCACCTAACTTTTATATTGTATCTGTAAGTATAAAAGTTTATTTGCAGAAGTTTTTGTAAACATAAGCATCTATCTTTTATATTATGTTTGGACCTTCAAGGTTAAATACGGCACAGAGACATTAGGGAGTATGAACAGATCCCCATGTGTCTGGATTCTCATTGTCTTTCAGCAGCTGTCTTGCTTTAAGATCAGTTTGAAACCAATGGAAAACTCAGTGATTCTCATTCAGCTTTGCTTCACTTTGTATTTGCATTGACTAGATAAATGTGGCATCCAGGAAAAGGGAGTTGTGCTCCATGTCAATATTAAGAGACAAGAATGGACAAAAATATCCCTTACTGATTCAAAAAACTTAGCCCCCCCCAAATTGGACTAGAGCTCTTAAAAGGGCAGGCATTTTCCAAAATGTAAATACATTTTTGTTTTAGCAATGCTTGAAATGTTGTGAGATTAATTTTTCTCATGGCATTTTGGCCTTTCTACTTCTAGCCGCAACCAAAACAGAAGTGCAGAGACAAGGAAACTGCTCAAATAAATTCAGCAGCATGTAGAAAATATACTGCTTGGTAGCTGTTCTGCAGAAGAAGAAAGGAGCAGAGAAGATAAAACATGCTTAGAGAGGAAAAGATCTTTGTAGGAGAATGCCTGTCTTGCAAACCAGCTTCACTCTTCTCACTGCGCTGCCGTGCAGGCAGTGAACTCCTGGGGACTGGCATGCCTGAGGGCACAGGAACTGCTGCACTGCACTCCAGATGAATTGTCTTATCTTGTGTGAAAGCAATACAGAGGAGCTTGAAAAGAGCACTGTATTGCTTGTCAAAGATCAGGCACGTGGGATGCTCTGGACAGCCAGGGTGCCCTGCTCTGGAGGGAATGCACTGACAAATGGCAGAGGCTCCAGCATCCTCAGTTTAACCTTTTCTTCCAGCTGCTTGGAAAAACAGAAACAAACAAACAAACATCCTGAGCAATGCGTAGTTAAGGTGTAAGGAAAATAGATTGTTTTCATGCCCTGTACTTGCACAGTTTCATGCTCGTTTGTTACTGGGGCTCCTAACGGTTGCCAAGAAATTGAACAGAGTTTATGCGGCTAGCTGCTTGAGAGATTAGCTGTTTTACTGGGGCTATGCACAGGAATCACTCTTTTCCAAAATGTAAACAAAGTTTCCAAAAAAACACTTCAAAAGGAACACCTTTTAAAATCCTTTTACAGCAATTAGGACTTAGCGATGAAGTGAACACGGTGATTTCTCCAGCAGGAAGATTGATATTGATGCAAGTGAAGGCCATTAAACAACTTCTGAGAGGGATTTAAAAATTTGCATTCAAAATTTGCCCTCCTTTTCCCCCCAGTGTTCTTCTGTCACATACTTTTTAATTTTAATTAATATTGGATACTGAAGAAACACCATGGAGGTGGAATCTAAAGGCAAAGAGGGAATGACTTTTCAACACAACACATTTCTCAGAAAGAAATTAATGGCTCATGGTGTCCTTGCTAGGATCGTTCTTCTTATCCATCTTCATTTTGCAAACAGGCTCCAGCATTCTTAAATGACTCTCTCTCACATGGTTTCATTATTTTGCTTTAACCTTGCCATTCTTTGTCCTGTCTGCTCGTTTATTTATTCTCCTGGCTTTGCTTCAGCCTGTATGCTTGTATAACCAAAATGGTCCCTTGCCTGTTTTGTTCTTATTTTTATTTCCTCTGCTTGTGTCAGCAGGGTATAGCGTATTTTTCTTCTTTAACTGAAATTTTTCTTCTTTAACTGAAATCTTCAAGTCAAAGTCAATTGTGAAGAGGAGAAGAAAGCTGCCATAGATTCAGTTACTCTCCAGGACAGAGTTTCCAGTGTCACCTGTTGGGAAGAGGGTAGAAGGACAGACACAAATCCTCCACCAGTGTTGCAGGTTTCTTCTTAATACTAACCATGTTTTACATATGGCGGAAGTGATGAAACAAAACGGCAGGGAGAGGGGGTGAGGCAGATGTTTAAATTCCGGGAGCAGATTGTCTGCTCCAATATCTGCTTTTCAGTGATGTCCCAGTAGAATCATAGAATCGTCTAGGTTGGAAAAGACCTTTAAGATCATCTAGTCCAACCTTTAACCTAACCCTGCCATCCCACCACTAAACCATGTCCCTAAGCACCTCATCTATCCTTCTTTTAATTACCTCCACGGATGGGGACTTGACCATTTCCCTGGGCAGCCCATTCCAGAGCCTGACAACCCTTTCGGTGAAGAAATTTTTCCTAATGCCTAAGCTAAGCCTGCCCTGGCACAACTTCAGACCATTCAGTAGGAAAGGAGGCTGACATGGGTCCACCCTGCAGCTGAGGACCCTCTCAGTAAATAAGCCCTGCTGGAGCTTTACGTGACTCCTTTTCACCCAGAGTCAGAGGGTCCCTGGCACCCCCCAGCACCGCAGTTGCCCCGGGTGCTGGCTGCTGGAGGAGCCTTGAGCTGCCTGCTGCTGCTGTTGCAGAGACCGCCCCACTTCAGATTTGGGCTTGTAACCTCACTAAGCCCCTTTTATTCTCTATTGTTGGCTCCACTTTGCACATCTAGGTAATAGATTTTGGACACCTTACCGTTCAATTTTTTGGAATAAATGTTCTCTGGAAGTATTTGAAAAATATTTTTAATTACTCCCACACTTTTTTCTCTTGAAGCCCTTCAGCTATGAGGTCCAAGTTCCCAGGGAACACAATGTCTTATATAGAAGTATTATCTCTGTGTTGCAAAAAATATGTTGTTTTTTTTTTTCCCCTGAAAATGTTGTTTAAACAGATCTTATTAGTTTGCACTTCAGAAACACCCCAGTACTTAAACAGCTGTGTGTACCAGCAGTCTTATATTGTAGACTTGTGAGGTCTATCTTCCTATTATATACATGAACAATAGCTAGTCCTGACACTTAATTAATAGGACAATATTGCCACCATCACACCAATTAAAAATTGTTCCATCAGCAGCAAAATATCCTCAGGTTGCATATATTTAAAGTAATTAAAGAATTTAAAGCAAAGTAATGCTTTTGCTGCTGGTGCTTTCCACAGTCCTGCAGGAACATGCCTTATGTGAAGGACAGGAGGGATCTTCTCTTTCTTCATGCTTACACTGACTTTATCTAAGCTCCTCAACAGCCTCCACTATGGCAGCATTTGGCTGCTCATCTGCCTGTGTATGTGTGGTCAGGGAAGGGTGGAGAGTGAGTGGTCACCAGTCATCAGGTAAATAGCAACATCCAAGTTTATATAAAAGGAGCTGTAGGAAAGGAAGGTTTAAGGAAGTCACCTGGGATCACACCAAAAGTCACTAGCAAGAGGTGATGAATAAAACTACTCGCTCATGGATCCTAAGTTATGACCTGAATCAGCAATGTCGAGCTGGTCATAATTGTGTTGTCATTCAATTGAAGGTTATGTAGTGGGAGTAAGAAAAGAAACCCATACTGTATTAGATGTCTGTTAAGTACATTAACTCTATCCCAGCCGAAACCAGGTCATTTTTAAAGGAATGCAATCTCCCCTTTGTAAAAGAAGGGTGGCTCTTTAACACAGTGTTGCCATGACTTAGAAGGGCCAGTGAAACACCAGAACCAGGACATCCTGCTGCAACACAGTGATACTAGGTTTTAGTGAGAATTTCTTAAGCCTGTTTCAATACATGTGCAGTGCCCCTTGCATCTGTACCCTGTCCGTCCTCTTTTGTGTCCAGGCCAGAGGATTTGGGAGCTGAATGTAGAAGCCTAATTACTTTCTCAGAAACAACATTATTAGCTTCTCCTTAATTTTATTGGTGTTAAATTTTCTGCCAGTGTGCTGAGTTATCAAGACGTGACCCCTCTTGGTGTACCTGCTCACAATGCTGGAAGAAGGTGAAGGCTCTGGTGCAGGATTCCCAAACTCACTGTTCCCGTGCTGGTGGCACTGAGACCCTAAGATCCCATGCAGCATCTGTGTATCTGAGATTGGTGCAGCCAAGAGCACAGGTGAAGTTATGTTGGTCTTTTGATAGGTGATGCACTCAAACTGGGTATACACAGCCTGCATTCAAATCCTTGTTCCATCTGATTTGAAATAGGAGCTTGAACCAAGTGTTTTATTCACTAGGGTTCACCATCTAGTAGATCTAGCATCTTGGGTAGGAAACCAGGGTGAACTGGGTTAGGTGTCCAACTCCAGTTTTAAGGTTCAAAATCCCAAGCAGGGCAGTTTAGAACCCAAATTTGGCACTTTGGTGCTTGCTAGTGTATATGAACTTCACGCTTTTGCAAATCTACTCTTGAGTCCAGCTTTAATTAATTTGTAGATGCCTGGCCTCTTGGCTGTGAACGTCAGAAGTTTAAGCCTAGGGAATGACTAAACTATTATGTATTATGAAGACAGGAAAGATCAGACCCCAACTTGTGATCATCTGGATGCAATTATGAACCTCCAGAATGACTTCTCAGATGTGGATTTCTTCTGCACAATGAGGAAAGATACAAAGCAGCCACATCCTCCGGAATACAAAGACAACATTGCATGTCATTCCATCTTCAGCTGTGCTTCATTTAGAAGAACAGAGGAAATAGACCCTTATAATACCAGCTACTATCAGTTCCCTGAGTAACGGCTATCCAGCTAGCAACAGGGTTAACACAGAGACTTTTCAATGCAGGAGTCAGTCTTCAAATGCCTATGCATTCTATGTTAATTCTTCAGTATTTGAGGTGCTTTCTTCTTTATTTCTCCACTTTCATTCTGCACCTCAAAATGCATCACTTTTGAGTATTTTATCTCAGGTGACATGGGTACCAATCCTGCCTTGAAAACTTTGGAAAATGTGATTCTCTCTCACTCTCCTCCTACTGCCCCCAGTCATTTTGTAATACATCCTGGCTAAATGCTTTGCTCAGAGCACAAAGCCAAGCTAGTTACATGCAGCTGGTAGTGTATAGCTGGGATTAAAAAGGTTGAGGTCAGATTTCATACACTGCAGTCAAACTCTGTAACAACCACGTGTTTCTGTGATGCTGCTGTTCAATTATGAGCAATGTGTGTTCCACATCTAAAAGTAAACACATTAATTCTTGGTGATTTCCTGTTCACTGTAGGTTGTGAAATGTCAGCATGCCAGAAACAAGCAAATCTTGAGATGACATAGCATGGAGTATTTGAAGTAACAAAGCCACAAGAAACACACATTTCTGTCTCCTTCCTCTTTAATATTCCAGATACAGAGATGAAAATAACACCTTGTGGCAGATGTTGTTGAATCAGAACAGAGCTGTCTGGCTTTTCATTGCCTCTGCTGAACAGGACCACTCCATGGGTTTTGTGCAGGGCAGAGACAGATACCCTCCTAGATGCAATAGAACAAAAAGTAACTGAGTATCTGTGGCATAAATATATGTGTCTTTGGGCTACTGAGACAAACACCTTGCACCAAAATTCAATTCTGTGTACATGTATTGCCAAACATCTAACCAAAGAATGCCAGGTTTTGAACAAAGGAGAGGGAAAAATAAGCAGTTAAAAAGAGGGGAAGGTAGGATCCTTACCTGAAGGGAAGGAAAGGAGCATACAATGAATCATTCCCCCTAATGCCATCAGTGAGATATGTGTGTATTTTCTTTAGATGTTTCACTGCCATTCCTGCAATCATGCAGTTAGTTTTGGCACAGCTGAGTGTACAAGGTAGTAAGTGTATAACGCCTCTCAGAGAGCCTCAAAGCAGTCTTCAAAGGACCTTTGGTTTTCATTTTCAGTGACACAACTAGGAATTATTGTGCAATTGTAATAATCACTTTCTCTTTGCAGCTTGCTAACTGCAGCAAGTAAAGGCTTGTTCACAGACAGGTTGTATTATCATAATTGCAAGAGCACAGTTAGTGTGTTTCATATATTTTCTGCCCCAATATCTTGCATGAATTCAGCTGTAGTGCTGTGAAGGTACCTAGTGCTGACAAACATGTTCCTATGGATAATGAGAGAAGTTATTGCAGTGTATGGCACAAGCTACTTACATCTGTATCCACACGGGGACAGTGCAGTTCTACCAGTCAGAGAACCTAAGCAACTGCTTCATCCTAGAAAGGGTGGAAGATCTTTCCTGCTTTATCCCTCCAAGCCTCATGGTAACCTGTACAGACCTGGCTCTTTCTGAACATTCTCCCATGCATCAGTTCAACTCATGCAGCAGAAAACCTTTGACTGGTTTTGGTAGATTATGTTTCTGCCACGGTATTAAATTTAACTGGTTTATCGAGAGGTGCAACAAGACCCCATCCTGGAGGCAAGTGCAGCAGCTTGTGCTGTTAGTTCTGTTAGGCCAGTTCATACCACCATGTCTTGCTTTGCCCTTGAAGAAATGTACTCTTTATTTATTTGGGAGTTGTGTTTGTGCATGTAGGGAGGAGTTCAGTATTTAAATTCACAAGTTAAGTCAGTGCCAACTGGAAAAAAGCTGTAGAAAATCATGGGGACTGTGAAATGGTAAATCCCTGCAAATATTTTGGAGGTTAAATGGGCAACATGTTGAGAATTTTGTGAGACAAATTGGAAACTTCTCTATTCCTTGCTTTCACATGTTTAGCGTTTTCTTTTGCATTGGGCATGTTATCCACCCCCAAACCTTTATACCCCCCAGAAGGGAGTTTTTAATCAAAGAAAAGAAATCCATGAAAAAGCTTTTTGTCAAACTTTTAAGGAGCTCTGTTGTCCTGAATAGAATGTAGTGTTCTACGGGAAGGCATTCTCAATTGGACTGTAAGGCTAGATTTATGTTAAATAAAGAGAAGTGTTTGCCTCTATTCAAGCAAATATAAGAGACACTCTTTCCTTGATGGTTTTAGAAGATAATGTGTTGTTGTTCTCTTATCTTGGAACTGATAGGCTTGCTCATGAGGAAGCATTAACCATTACTGCAATATATATTAAGGCTAAACTTCTGCAAAAAAGTGGAAGAACAGCCTTGTAGAATAGTTAAGTGGTTTCTGTTTTCCAGGAATGTAACTAAATACAGAATTTAGTTACTTCTTTCCTACTGTTTGCTGTGAGAATACCAATCCAAACAAGCCCAGAAACTTTGCCCTCCTTTTCTTAATGTCTTTGGTGCCTTAAGGTTTAAATGACCAGTAGCATCTGAGAGAGTGAGGGATGCCATCAATATGAGGGCTGCAAGGAAGCTTTAGGAACACCTCCATGTCTGATATACCCTGTGAACTTTTGTCCATGTGCCCTATTTCAAAACAGGAGACTGTAGCAGGAATAAGGTATTTCAGTCCTCAGGATACTGTAGGGTGTCCCTTGTCCAGAATCAGGAGACTACTACACTGCAGATAGCGTGTATCTGCTCCCTCCAGGGCAAAACACTCTGCAATATCTCAGCCACTTCATGTTGCTGAACCTTTTTACGCTACCTTCCAAGGTGACCCAGCGGAAACTTCTCCGCACCCCAGATGTGCTGCCAATACAGGCCTGACCAAAACTCCCCTGGCTGGTGTCTGAAAGGCTTTTTCATGCTGCCCCCAAGTGAAGCTGCAGGCCAGCTAGAGACAGGCTGTCCTTTGTGCTCCTCCTGGCCAGAAGGGATGGGAGAGTGATCTTGTTACATGCCAGAGACTTAATTTCCTTACTCACCACCACTGACCTGAATGAGAGCAGTAGCTTGGAAAGATGAGTGGGGACCATGGCTCTCACCAAAGGGATGTGAGGTCTCAGAGAATAAATAGGGAGGCAAGAAGTGCTGGGCTGCCTTCCCCAGCCTATTGTGGAGGGTGCCAGTCACTGACTTGGGTCATTCCAGCTCACTAGGTCCCCATGGACTTCTCCTGGGCAGGTAGAGACTACCCCCAGAGAGCCAAATCACCTCCCCATTATAATCTTCAAGCAAACAGGAGGAGCTGGAAGCCACCATGCTGCTAGAAAGTTATGACCTAGTTGCCATTACTTGCTGGATTACAACTTGGTGGGATGAATTCCATGACTGGAGTGCAGCTACTTATGGCTACAGGCTATTCAGAAGGGACAGGAGAGGAAGGAGGGGCAGAGGCGTTGCTCTCTATGTCAAGAAATGGATAGAGTGTGAAGACCTGTCTCTGAAGAATAGCCATGAGCAGGTTGAATGCTTATGGGTAAGAATTAGAGACTGAGGCAACAAAGGGAACCTTGTCGTTGGTGTTTACCAGGGGCCACTTGATCAAAGGGAGCCTATTGATGAAATCTTCTTCCTCTGGTTCCGGAAGGCTTTGCGTTCTCAATCTCTTGTCCTGCTGGTGTACTTCAACCACCCTGACATCTGCTGGAAAAGTAGCACAGTGAGCTGTAGGCAATACAGGAGACTCTTGGATTGCATTGAGGACAACTTCTTCAGCCAGGTATTAGACAGGCCTACTAGAGAGGATGCGTTACTGGACCTGTTGGTCACCAACACAAATGACATCCCTGACATCAAGACTGGAGTCAGCCTGGACTGCAGCGATCATGCACTGGTGGAGTTCGCAGTCCTGAGGGATATGGGACAGGCAAAGAGTATAGAGAGGACCCTGAATTTTAGGAAAGCAAAATTCCAGCTGTTCAAGGATCTAGTCACTAGAAGCCCCTGGGAAACAGCCCTAAGGGTCACAGGAGCAGAACAGAGCTGGCAGAACTTTAAGGGTGCTTTCCATAGAGCACAAGAGGTCTTGATCCCCAGGTGTAACAAATCAGGAAAGAGACAAGAGACAAGGGTGGCTGAGTTGAGACCTGCTGGTCAAACTAAAGGCCAAGAAGGAACTGCACAGGCAGTGGAAACAGGGACAGGGATCCTGGGAAGAGTATAGGGACACTGCCCAGTTGTGTAGGGATGGGGTCAGGAAGGCCAAGGCGCAGCTGGAGCTGAACTTGGCAAGATGCAAAGAATAATAAGGGCTTCTACAGGTATGTCAGCCAGAAAAGGATGGTCAAAGAAAGCGTTACGCCTGCTGATGAGCAAGACTGTCAAACTGGTAACAACAGATGAGGAGAAGTCTGAGGTACTCAACAACTTTTTTGCCTCAGTCTTCACTGGCAACCTTTCTTCCCACATGTCTCAAGTAGATGGATGTCAAGACAGGGACTGAGGAAGCAAAATCCTCCCCACTGTAAGAGAAGGTCAGGTTTGTGACCATCTGAGGAACCTGAACATATATAAACCTATGGGACCTTGTGAAATGCATCCCAGGGTCCTGAGGGAATTGGCTGATGTAGTTTCCAAGTCACTCTCCATGATATTTGAAAAGTCATGGCATTCAGGTGAAGTCCCCAGTGACTGGAAAAAGGGAGACATGGCACCCATTTATAAAAAGGGTAGAAGGGAGGACCCTGGGAACTACTGATCTGTCAGCCTCACATCTGTGCCTGGGAAGATCATGGAACAGATCCTCCTAGAAGCTATGATAAGACACATGGAGGACGGGGAGGTGATTTCAGACAGTCAGCAATGGCTTCACCAAGGGCAAGTCTTGCCTGACCAAACTATGGCGGCCTTCTTTGATGGAGTGACTACATCAGTGGACAAAGAAAGAGCTATGGTTGTCATC
>BOSO01014560.1:0-52443 GCA_018403395.1 Gorsachius goisagi | reverse complement strand
GGCAGGATTTGCCCTTGGTGAAGCCATGCTGGTTATCCCGAATTATCTCCCTGGCCTCCATGTGCCTTAGCATAGCTTCTAGGAGGATCTGTTCCATGATCTTCCCAGGCACAGAGGTGAGGCTGACAGGTCGGTAATTCCCTTGTAATTGTGCTACATTACACCAACACACATGAAACAGGGCCAAAATTATAACCCAAAACAGAAGAAGAGAGGAGAATTTACTTCCTAAACACTCTCAGAAATTATTCCCTGTCTTTCCAAGGTCAGCTTTAAGCAGTGAAAGCAGAACACAGAAAAGCAAAAGCAGAACATGGATGTCTTCCAAATGTCCCATATCTTTTGCATCCCTTTCAGGTGTGTGGAGTACTTGGAAGATGTTAACTACTTTGAATCACCATCTTGCAATGCTGCTAAGCCGAATGCTAAGCAGTGAAGTAGAGGATCAGGTCCTCAGCATCTAAGCTTCAACATTTCCAATCTTTTGCCAAATCCAGAATTAATTTTTTGTTATTAATTACCATATAAGGCTTTCGCAAGATATTAAATGCATAAGTAAAGGGGCTGGAATTGAGTAGTTGAAAACTATTGAGGGATGCCTTCTTATTTTACTCATTCTCTTTTGTCTCATTGTCATATTTCATACTATAGTAAACTTTGATTATAGAGATATAAATAAAACGTAGTTTTATGCCAGTGCTAATTCAAATGTTGACTTGGAGTTCCCATCCTTTGGAGATCCAGTACTGTCTCTGAAAGATTATAGAGAACTGTAGAATTTAAATTTTTAAATTTTAGTCTCACTTGAACATGAGCTTCAAAACAAAGGAGGGGTTTAAAGAAAAAAAAATTGATATGTGTCTCCCTAAATATGCAAGTGCTCCCTTACAATATTCTCAAACCTTGAAGTTTTGGAATAAAGTAGCAAAAGCAATGAGTCAGAAATTTTGTTAAGTTTTGACAGTCTACCATCTCCAGGTGAACATATTTCATGAAAACAAACCCTGAATGATTCTTTGAGTACAAATAGTTTACATAAAATTGTAATAAAATTACTCTGTTTTATGCAGGGTGTTTCTCCTACTTTCTCATTCTCTCTAAAGATGGTCCTTAGAGCAACTCTCTGTAACTTGTTTCCCATCTACACTAGCTGTCTTTAGAGTTTTTACAGTATATGTAATTCTCCCTGAGTTGTAAATTTAAGTTAAACATTTTCTTGAGACAAAATTGCCCTTCTGCTTTCTGAGGGAAGGAAATGTAAGTTTGTATTTTGAATTAGCCTGAGATTTTTCACTGTTGTTAATCAAACTGATTGCATTGTTTCCCACAGAGTTAAACTGAGTCAGGCCACCTGAGCTTCTGGCCCTTCTCACACTCACAGAGGAGCCTCTTTATTTATGTGAATCATGAAAGCAGCGATGCAAAGGGGTTTTCTTTGTCATTATATGCAGTTTTCAGAATATCCTGTTCTGAGGATATTTCAAGCTATTTAAAACAAAATCAGAATCTCAGCTTTACCACTGTTAAAAAAAATGGTCAAAGAAATATTATACACTTATTTAAAAATGGAATCTAATACAGTTTTCTTTCTTTGCCAGATGATCTATAATTAAAACAAACATTTTAAAACTAGGCTACACATTCCTACTTCAGGATAAATTTGTGAGAGAACAAGAATTTTATTTTTGAAACTAAAATATTCAAATTAGGACAATATTAGAAATCGATCCCTTCCCAATTAAATTTTTATATTCATTAGTCTGTACTAAATTACTTAAATCCAAGAATCAAGAGGATTTGACCTTCAAGAAAATAACTTACATGCTTTCACATCTTTGATACACAATCTTAAGTAGCAGAGAGTAAAGCTTGTTGATGTTTGCAGCCATTATTGAGGACACTTCAGGAACCTTCCTTCTGCTAATCCAGACTTGTTGCAATTTTAACTTGAGCAGCTGAGGATATTCAGAATATTAAGTACATCTCCAGTTATATAATATTGTAAATATGAGTTAGTCATATTTGACCCAAGGCCAGTATTCATATTTTATATTTGACAGGAACGGGATTGTTAGCAGAGGGGGATGAATCAAACACATTTTCTCTAAATCCAATAGAAAAAGAGAGTGGGCTGCTTCTTTTGTTAGTGTATCTGTGTTTTGTTTGAAGCTCATCCCCAAAACGGCTAAAATTAAAGTTAGCCCATGTTCTCCTGATGTTTGAATCAAAGCACTGGATTTGGATTTTTCACAATAACCGTACTGTTTGCCCCATTTACTTCTGCATGCTTATTTTAAGTACACTCAGTCATCTGCTTTTGAAGGTCCTCTGTAGACTTCCTAGAAGATTTCCCAATTTCCCAATACCCTTAATTTAGTCAAATAATGGTTACCTGCCAGTATAAGATCCTAAATATTGCATTATAGCTAAAAACAGAATTGAAAATTAAGTATGTTCCCATGGCAGAGAAGCCCCTTTCAGCCCAAGACCTCACTTTAAGAGATATGGTTACTGCTCTTTTCATCACAGCCTAAACAGGGATAGATTACCTGCAAACATGTATTATACATAACCAGAGCAAAAAATGAAACACAGACAAAATCACCACGCTCCTCTTCTTCCCTGAAGCCTTACCCAATCATTCTCTTCCCCCTCTGCAACCCAAAGTAACCCTGATTTCTCAGGAGACATCCCTTCCCTGGCAGGGCTGAGTGAGGAGCTTGCAGAAGACAGAGGGCTGCCACTACCTCACCCTGCACAGACTACCAAACCTTTCTAGGTTTATCCAGAATGAGCCTGGGTGGGATCACAGCTCCCGTCCTTTCCTTAGTTAAAAGGAAAAAGGGAGGGGGAGGTAGATACCTGGGCTTCCTCCAGTGAAAAGTGAGGAGGTGAGCAGGACAGGCATCAGCCCCGCTAGCCCAGGTGTGAAAGTATGGACTGAAAGTATCTGGTCTTTCTCTCTTGCTTTCTCTTCCTCACAAACATATGTGTGTCTTTGCAAATAAGACCCTAAGAGGTGAGAGACCGTGTACAGGCACTTCCAGTAATCACTGAGGGAGCTTAATCTTTCCAGGGCATATCAGACAGCCTTATCATGGGTCATAAAAATATCACATTTACATTTCATACCTCTTCAAAAACTTTAGGCAGGGTCTGGCTCTGTTCTTCCAACAGTAAAACTTTAATTAAACGAGACTTTGTATTAGATGTGTCATCGTTGCTGATCAGGAAAACTGAAAAATGCATTAAATTTAAACATGTATTTAATTTTTAAGTATTGCAAGTATTTTTTCATTTTTTTCATTTTCAAGTATTTCATATTTTAATAGTGCATTTCATTGCTGTTGTGGTTTAACCCCAGCTGGCAACTAAGCACCAGGCAGCCGCTCACTCACTCCCCCAACAGTTGAAAGATGGAGAGAATCGGAAGAGTAAAAGTGAGAAGAGTCGTGGGGTTTAGTACATAAAGCAAAAGCTGCACGCACAAGCAAAGCAGAGCAAGGCATTCATTCACTGCTTCCCATGGGCAGGCAGGCATTCAGCCACCCCCAGGAAAGCAGGGCTCCATCACATGTAACGGTGACTTGAGAAGACAAACACCATCACTCCGAACATCCCCCCCTTCCTTCTTCTTCCCCCAGCTTTATATTGCTGAGCATGACATCATATGGTCTGGAATAGCCCTTTGGTCAGTTGGGGTCAGCTGTCCTGGCTGTGTCCCCTCCCAACTTCTTGCCCACCCTCAGCCTCCTCACTGGTGGGGTGGGGTGTGGAGCAAAGAAGGCCTTGACTCTGTGTAAGCGCTGCTCAGCAGTAACAAAAGCATCCCTGTGTTACCAACGCTCTTTCCAGCAGAAATCTAAAACATGGCTCCGTATGAGCTGCTATGAAGAAAATGAACTCTATCCCAGTCAAAACCAGCACAATTGCTTAAATCTGTTACAAACATTTAAACCTATTGATATGTTTTGACATTTGACCATTTTACCCTTATTTCTGTGATAAATGATAAAAAGTATTTGAACTATAATTAAAGAGTCAGTTTTGTTCAGGTTCTCTAACTGGTAATCTATCTTAATAATATGGAGCAAATACAGACAGCATACTTAAAGGACAGAATCCAATTGATATTTTCTCTGGCAGCTTTAGAGGAAGAAAGAGACTCCAATCTCTTTCATGTTTTTGTATAGGTTTTTATATTTACTATGCAAAAAGTACAAGCATCTGGGTAAGTAGAGAGTTTCTCAGAAAGGAAGTTTAATTTAAAAAAAAAAGGGAAATTTATTGGCAATTGCAACCAAAAGCCACTCTTTGCTGACCTTTCCACTGTAACTGCGGTCCATGCTCTGATGTTTTCTACCTATTCTCTTCTTGTTGAGTTAATACTGAGTGTTAAAGGGGAACTGGCATCACTTTTGCAATATAAAAAGAGGCCACCAGAACTTATGTAATGTTCTTCTCTCTCCCCCACAGTGTATCATGAAGCATGTAAGATGTGTGAGAAGCAAAGAGCCTAAAGCATCCTTCATGTAAAATTAATTGAAAAAAGGGCAAAACCCTATCACTATCTTCCAGTTAAAAAAAAAAATGCAGATAGTACCATTTAGAGAAACTGATTACATCAAGAAATTCATAATTATCCCATGCTTAATAAATCATCCTTTCATCTCCCTGTCCGATATGGCACCAGTACATATTGCAGCAAATTATAAGACATATGAACACAGGGGAAAACCAGAATACAAGTGAAGGGCTAATTGCTTGAGCCTTTGACACACTTGTGAATTACAGCACAGACAGACATTAGTATAAAACCCACAGGTCCTCCTTCAGCGTTTGTTCCTCATCTCCCACACCTTGCTTTTCTCCCCCATCAGTCATTTCATGTCCACCCTGGGCAAGCCACTAGTTTTGACCCAGTCCCACACAAAGGTGATGTGATTGCTGTCTGCTTTGGGTTAAAGAAAGCTGTGCTGAACGCAGATATTTTGTAGTTGCAGTTTCCTCTTCCTATTCTTGCTATGAGCTCCATGTCCCTGTTTTCCACCACAGACATGGTTTTTACTCTGTGTTTTTCTTCCTGCGGTCATCTGTGTTGCTGAAAACTAGGACCAGAGGTGAACTGAGGAAGCTGGGGCCTGACAGTCTGCTATTAGTCTCAGCTGTACCTGTCTGGTACAAATGGCACATACTGGACTGCCCTTTGTACAGCTAGCATCCTTCCCAGATTCAGGTGATACCTCCTGAGCGAATCTCCTCATCACTCCTTCTGCTTCTTCCTTCCTCCGCAAGCTCATACCACTTCAACACTTACACAAAGCTTTCAGGAAAGTTGTACTGGTGGAAGTTTAAAATCTGACCTCCATAAATGCCTGGTAATGTTGCTTCTCCTATCAGCCATCACTGATGTGTTGTTGTATTGATTACACATTTAATCATTAAATTCACATATCCAGAGTAAACCCTAGTAGCTGTCAGGGGTTTGTTCTACTAGAGAAAATTATTTTAAAATTTAAGTGAGTATTCAAAGAAGGGCACCGCGGGAACCACTGAGATCCAGTGACAACTTGGCATGCTCTGTGTTGGGATACTTTGTTTTTATGGATGGTAGCTGCTAAAAAGATAATGCTGGCTAGCAGTGGTTGAGCTATGAATCTGCAATCATAGAAATGTGTCATTTGAATTTGCAGCAGAAGAATAATTTTCATGTTCTCATCTGTGTTATAAAATTTATGAGAATACAATAACTAAACTAATTTGCAAGTGCAAACAAAAATGGTAGCACTTCACTATCCTTTCTGTACATATTACAGTCAAGAAAAGCAAAGTACTTTACAAAATTAACAGCAAATATGTAAGGTTTGTAACTTCCATACAGTGCATAGGTGGGAGAACTAATCACCAAAATAAGTAAGAGAATTTTACTTGAACTTACATAAACTTTGTGTGTCATAGACATACGAGTTATGGACCAAATTCACATCTTGACTCAGCTATTTGTTCAGGTAATGAACTTGTGCTTGTTTTATAAGGAAGACATCTGAGCATGACAAGGTGAGGAAAAAAGCTTTTCCTTTACAAATGATCATTGCTTCTTACATGGATACTTATTAAGTCATTAAGGGGATGGTTTGGGGGGGTTTTGTAAGGAGTCAACATTTTGCCATTTTGAAATACAGTGACAAGACAATTGTAAATCCTAAGCCTAAAATAGAAAACTGAATGTGAACCCAGCATTAAATCACTGTATAACCTAGACTGCTAACAAGCTCTATAGCATCATGACAAGTATAGATGAAACATACAACATCTAATTCGTTGCTTCAGTACTTACAATAAATATGCTTTTAATCTTAAACTGTTTGTAGTAAACACATAATGTGAAAAATAAGGCTATAAACTTTTATCTCCTGAGAGGATAAAGATTTCAGACAAAGTTGTCAAAGAAAATCCATGTATTAAAATATATTTCATATAAAATGCATTGATCAAGCACTGAAAAAAGAAAAAAAAACTGTTTCTGATACTTGGTGATATTATTTCTTAAGACCCGGGTCTTGTCAAAGGATGTAACATGGGGTTTCATGCCTGCTTAGGGCCTCAGTGAAGTCAGTGTGTTTGTACATGCACCCTTAAGTGCACCCTTAAGCCTCATGCAAAATTCTAAGCTCTGCAAATTGCTCATGTTTATAGATTTGTCTCCACTTTCACCTGATACTAACTGAAATGCCTATGTTTATAGCAAGACATGAAACATCTGTTTGGGTTTCAGTAAGCATCCTTACATGGATTAATAAGTTTACACCCATTAATAGCAAAATCATAGAATCATAGAATGGTTTAGGTCAGAAAAGACCTTTAAGATCATCAAGTCCAACCATTAACCTACACTGCCAAGTCCACCACTAAGCCATGTCCCTAATCACCATATCTACACATCTTTTAAATCCTCCAGGGATGGCAACTCCACTACTTCCCTGGGCAGCCTGTTCCTATACTTGACAACTATTTAGGTGAAAAAACTTTTTCTTAGTATCCAGTCAAAACCTACCCCTGGCACAACTTGAGGCCATTTCCTCTTGTCCTATGACTTGTTTCTTGGGAGAAGAGACCAACACCCACCTTGATACAACCATCTTTCAGGTAGTTATAGAGGCCGATAAAGTCTCCCCTCAGCCTCCTTTTTGCCAAGCTAAACAACCTCAGTGCCCTCAGCCGCTCCTCATAAGGCTTGTGCTACAGACCCCTCACCAGCTTCATTGCCCTTCTTTGGATGCGCTCCAGCAACTCATGTCTTTCTTGTAATGAGAAGACCAAAACTGAACACAGTATTCAAGGTGCGGCCTCCCCAGTGCCAAGTACAGGGGCACGATCACTTCCCTAGTCCTGCTGGCCACACTATTCCTAATACAACCCAGGATACTATTGGCCCTCTTGGACACCTGGGCACACTGTCGGCTCATATTCAGCTGGCTGTCAACCAACCACCCCAGGTCCATTTCCACCACGCAGCTTTCCAGACACTCTTCCCCAAGCCTGTAGCATCGCATGGGGTTGTTGTGATCCCAGTGCAGGACATGGCACTTGGCCTTGTTGAACCTCATGCAATTGGCCTTGGCCCATTGAGCCAGCCTGTCCAGATCCCTCTGTAGAGCCTCCCTACTCTCAAGAAGACAAACACTCCTGCCCAACTTGGTATAGTCTGCAGACTTACCGAGGGTGCACTTGATCCCCTCATCCTGATCATTGATAAAGATGTTAAACAGAACTGGACCCAATACTGAGACCTGGGCAACACCACTTGTGATTGGCCACAAACTGGATTTAACTCCATTCACCACCATTCTTTGGGCCCAGCCTTCCAGACAGTATTTTACCCAGGAAAAGGTATGTCCATCCAAGCCATGAGCAGCCAGTTTCTCCAGGAGAATGCTGTGGGAACCAGTGTCAAAGGCTTTACTAACGTCCAGGTAGACAATAACTACAGTCTTTCCCTCATCCACTCAGCAGGTCACCTTGTCATAGAAGGAGATCAGGTTTTGTCAAGCAGGACCTGCCTTTCATAAACCCATGCTGACTGGGCCTGATCACCTGGTTCTCCTGTACATGCCACATGATGTCACTCAAGATGATCTGCTCCATAACCTTCCCTGGCACCGAGGTCAGATTGACAGGCCTGGACTTCCCCAGATTCTCTTTCCATCCCTTCTTGTAGATGGGTGTCACATTTTTCAACCTCCCATCAACTAGGACCTCCCCGTTTAGCCAGGACTGCTGATAAATGATGGGAGTGGCTTGGTGAGCACTTCCGCCAGTTCCCTCAATACTCTTGCATGGATCCCATCAGGATCCATAGATTTGAGTATCCCTAAGTGGTGTAGCAGGTCACTAACCATTTCCTCTTGGATTATGGGGTCTTCGTTCTGCTCTCTATCCCCGTCTTCCATCTCAGAGGTCTGGGTACCCCAAGAACAACTGCTCTGACTATTAAAGACTGAGGCAAGGAAGGCATTAAGTACCTCAGCCTTTTTCTCGTCCTTTGTCACTATGTTACCTCCCATCTCCAATAAAAGATGGAGAGTCTCCTTAGACCTCCTTTTGTTCCTAGTGTATTTATAGAAACATTTTTTATTGTCTTTTATGGCAGTAGACAGATTTTGGCTTTGGCCCTTTTCTATTTCTCCTTGCATAATCTCACAACATCCTTGTAGTCCTCCTGAGTGGCCTTCCCCTTCTTCCAAAAGTCATAAACTTTCCTTTTTTTCCTGAGTTCCAGCCAAAGCTCTCTGTTCAGCCAGGCTGGGCTTCTTCCCCACTAGCTCTTCTTTCAGCACAGGGGGACAGCCTGCTCCTGCACCTCTAAGTTTTCCTTTTTGAAGAATGCCCAGCCTTCTTGGACAACTTTTTGCTTCAGGACTGCCTCCCAAGGGACTCTTTCAACCAGTGTCCTGAACAGGCCAAAGTATGCCCTCCAGAAGTCCAAGGTAGCAGTTCTCTTGACCCACCTCCTTACTTCTCCAAGAATAAAAAACTCTATCATTTTGTGATCACTGTGCCCAAGACAGCCTCCAAGCATCACATCACCCACAAGTCCTTCTCTGTTGACTCACTCATCAGCTCTGTCAGAAAGTTATTTTCCACCCGCTCCAGGAACCTCCTAGACTGTTTTCTCTCTGCTGCACTGTATTTCCAGCAGATATCTGGTAAGTTGAAGACCCCTGCAAGAACAAGGGCTAGTGATTGTGAGACTTCTCCTAGCTGCTTATAGAATATTTTAGACAATGAAAACACTCCTCAACATACAGGGCTACCCCACTTCCTCTCCTTCCTTGCCTATCCCTTCTGGAGAGTTTATAGCCATCCACTGTTGCAGTCCAGTTGTGTAAGTCATCCGACCTTGTTTCTGTGATGGAAACTATATCATAGTTTTCCTGCTGCACAAGAGCTTCCAGCTCTTTCTGTTTGTTGTCTATGCTGTGGGCATTGGTGTAGATGCACTTCAGTTGGGCTGTTGTTCCTGCCACCTTCTTGGGGGGAGAAGCCCTAATTCCTATGTGACCATTCTCAGGTGCTTACATGACTTCTAATACATCCATAACCCTTGCATCTTTGCTGCCACATGGATCTCCATCCCCTACCTCCACTGAGGTGGCAGACTGAAGGACCTTGCTAGCACACTTTCTCTCCAACACTGGCGTGCTGCCCCCGGGTTTATCTCTAGTGAGCCTGATTTTACCCCTTTCCTCCTTCAAATCCAGTTTAAAGCTCTTTCAATGAGCCCTTCTAAGTCCTGTGCAAAGATTCTTTTCCCCCTTTGAGACAGGTGTACCCCTTCTGTCACCAGCAGGCCTGATGTCATGTAGAATGACCCATGATCAAAAAACCCAAAATTCTGCCAGTGACACCAGGCTTGGAGCCAGGTATTGATCTGCTGGCTCTTCCTGTGTCTTCCCTCATCAATCCCTGCAACTGGAAGGATAAAGGAGAACACTGCTTGTGCTCCTGATCCCTTAACCAGTCGTCCCAAGGCCCTGAAGTCTCTCTTGATTGCCCTCAGACTTCTTGTTGCAACTTTATTGCTGCCTACTTGAAAAATCAATTATGGGTGGTAGTCTGAGGGCTGTACCAGGGTAGGAGGCTTTCTCTTCACATCTTTAACCCAGGCCCCAGGGAGGCAGCAGACTTCCCTAAGAAGTGGGTCCGGTCTGCATATTGAGCCTTCTGTTCCCTTCAGAAGGGAGTCTCCTATGACAATGACCTGTCTTTTTTTCTTTACAGAAGCAGTTTGACTCAGGGCTCAAGGCCAACTTAACCTCAGTGACACCTCCAAGCTGGATCAACCATCGTCTTCGTCATTGTTTGGTTCTACTTGCAGAGCCTCGTGCCTATTCTATAAGGGCCCCTGGGAAGGTGGGGCAGTGGCAGAGGAGAGGCAGCTGCTGTGCTGGGCAGGAACTTGTCACCATTGGCTCCTGTCCCTTAAGCCACTGTGTTCAGCCAGGAGGAGGGAGGAGAGGGAATCCTCCATGTCATGCGTCCTGTCTGCCTGTTGGGCCTGTCCCAGGGAGGGTAAGGTGTGATTCCAGCAGCCTGTGTCTCTCTTGCTCCACCCCTGATACTCCTCACCCTACCCACCTCCTGCCAGAGCTCCGTCACTCAGGAGGGCAGCCCCTCTCCCTGGTTGCACCTCCCACGGGGGTGCTCACTGCTGCCCTCCCGTACTGGCACAAGAGCAGAGCACAGCCTGCAGCCCGGCGCCTGGTTGGCAGCACGTTCCCGCTGGATCTCTGTCTGGGAAGCCACGTCAGTAGTGGTGGATGCAGAGCTTGGAGAGGCCATGGCTTTCTGCTGGGTGGATACCATTGCTCCCTGGTCAAGGTGGCAGAGCTTCAGAGCCCTTCCTGCATGCCATTCCACACCGCACCATGCCCTTGGTGGTGGACCATGCCCTTGTTGGTGCACCAGGCACTGTTGGCAGCACTCGTGGTCACTAGCACTCCCCAGGAGCTTCTTTTTATACACGTGGGGAGCTTGGCCTCCATTGTTCCTGGCCTCACCCAAGTCTTGTCAGAGCGAGCTGTGGGCTCCTGGCAGCTGTCTCGGCTCCCCTGAGGTTCCCCCAGTTCGGGAACACCCCTGTGCACCATGGTGGAGTACTCCACTGCAGATTGTGCTGGCATGTACAGAAAAAAAACCCCAAGAAATGAATGTCACGAATAGTTGCATTTTTGTTTCTTTGTTTTGTTTTTACTTAAAGCTGTTTTACAGTAATGCACAGATCTTTTCTACAATTACTTGGCTTTCAGAATAAAGATAAGATTCTATTTTATGACTTTCCAGTGTTCTCACTTTATGTGTTTGAAATTATCCTGATTTGCTGCACAGAATTCAATGCAACAATGCTATTAAGAGCAAGGAAATACAATAGAGTCAGGTCTCCATAAGGGAACGCAGTGAGGGAAGGTTCACTGATGGATGATTTTTTTGCCTGGCTTTATTCAAGCTGACAGGAGATCCTAGGATCAAAGGCGATACTAAATATTAATGAATGCAGGAACCTCAGAAAAGAAGGTGAGAGGAACTGATTGTCATCACTGAAGACAGAAAGAAACACAGAAGGGAGTTGTAGACACAGAAACCACAGTAGACTGTAGCTTTGTTTGCAAGCCCAGAAAGGAAAGCAAACATGGCTGATGGGAGTAGGCCAAAACTTGCAGATAAAGACCGAGAGTTAGGAAATATATGAATATATGACTTTTTCATCATTTTGTTATGTGTGAAATGTGTCTTTGAGTGAATAAAATATTATATCAATACATTTTCAATCATGTGAATAAATACATTGGAGTGAATAAAACAGAACTACATTTTGAAAAAGCCAGGCATATCTTATCAAAAAGGAAAAGTCTATAAAAGAGAAATATGTATTTATAAAGGCCTAGATAGGAATAAGAATATAAGAAGTTTCCAGGGTAGAGAAAGAAGCCATAATTGAAAAATTTGGGCACCTGAAAGTTGCAGAAAAAGAGGAACTAAAATAAGGAAAAGAGATTGGTTAGTATGTAAAGCTAGCAGCAGAAAGCAGAAACAGCAATACAACATTAAAAAGGCTCCAAATAAATAATGAACAAGGGAGAGGCAAAGACAGCAGGGCTACAGAGAAAATATCCTGACCACAGAGGGGAAAAAGGACAGTGGATGTTGGTTTTGAGACACATGGTGACGACTTTACATTGCGGATAGCTGTCAAGACACAGCAAAATGGATTTGACTGAATCGGGAAAACAGACCTTTTTTGGAACTGTACTGCTTCCAGACCTGTTCTGTCCCAACAGCAATAGATGAGAGGTGTTTGGTGAATGAGCTAGAGAGAAACAGGCATTTTCTATTAAGTGTGTAAAGGAAAGAAGGGAGAAGCTGGGTGTTTTCCTCTATTCCATTATCTTGTTAGGAAATTTTATCTGAAATATTTTTCTTGAAAATTTCAATCAGTCGAAAATGGAACTTTTAATGGAAACAAACTACTGCTGAGGAGTGGTACATTTTCCAGGAAAGAGAAAAAGGCAGGAAAAAAACAATTTTTAGACAATTCAGCAGGTCAATGGGTTGAACTAGGGGATAGTCAACCAGGATGTAGAAAGCGTTTTCATATTCATACCTCCACACATTTTCTTTAACTACTGTTACCAACCTTTCTGATGATGTTCTTGTTTTAAATATGCACATGTATATGAAAGGAAAAGCTGATAATGGATACTAATCAGATTGTTTTGCTTTGCTTGCACGTGGAGCTTTTGCTTTCCCTGTTAAACTGTCTTTATCTCAACCCACGAGTTTTCTCAATTTTACTCTTCCGATTCTCTCCCTCATCCTACTGTGGGGGAGTAAGCAAGAGGCTGGTGCTGCTTAGTTGCTTGCTGGGGTTAAACATAGAAATTATGAAGTGGTCTCCATTACAGCAGTAACTAGGGAAAATGTTAAATATCAGTTAGACATTTTGAAATTATAATATTTATAGAACATTATTTCTGGAAATGTTACTAGAACTGGCTCTGGAGCATTGATATTTGATTTCAGCAGGTCCTGGAGCATGGCAGGCGTTGTGCTAGATTGGAAGAAAGCTGCCATTGCACCATGCTCTAAAAAAGTGGGAAAGACTGTGAACATTACTGTAGGTTTATCAGTCTCACAGTGGATCCCAGCAAAAAATAATGGAAGAAATGACTTGAGAATTAACTATTAAACAGTTTTAAAAGTGATATGCATTGAGTGGTCATCTCAAGTTTACAGAAGGTGGTTCTTTATCAGACCACGTTACTGTCACCTCTCGAGCTACCCCGATGTGCTAACCTCCAAGCAGCAGTTCAGCTGCCCTGTCCTGAGCAGATCAGCCCTCAGAGGAGCTCTGCTCCCCTCCTTTTCTCCTGCCCTCCCTCCTGCAGCAGCAATCCCTATGTCCACACCAGTCAGTCCCTCACAAGATCAGGACCAATATCTCCCATTCCCCAGGCCCTTCTCCAGCTCCTTATCCTAGCATTTGTCTTTCCTTCCCACACCATATTTTCTCATGAATATGAGAAAACTCTGACCCTGCCCACAGGCCCTTCACATTTGATAAATGCACATGGAAAAGTTGTTCCTTCCCTCCTTTCTCTCAAATCAAATGGCCAGGCATCACCTCTAGGCTTTTTTGTCAAAATGTGAAATAGCAAATCAAAAGTTAACCCAGTGCCTGCATCTCAATGTCAAAATGTCAAACAACAAATTATAGCGAAAATTACATTCAAAGCTGAATCATAGAAAGAAATGGCACGATTAAGAGAATTACCAGCAGAGAACAGCTCACCGAATCGACTGTGTTTCCTTGGCTGCTGCTGTAGTTTGTTAAGACAATGGTGTTGGCATGAAAAACAACTTCTGGAAAAGGGAAAGACTGAGTTAAGGAGATGCCACTGTATCACAGTTTTCTTTTATTTTAACTTGAAACTTGCATCCACTCTATCCTGAAGAGATTTTCAACCCTTTATCCTAAAGTTTGCTGAGACTTCACCATTTTAAGGTCTGTAACCTATGTTTTAAACACAGACGACTCAAACAAGATACTGGCTTTGGTCTATTTTTCTTTTGACTTTAGGCCCTAGCATATTCATTGAAAAAATGTCTTTCAGAGTGTTGGCTGATGCGAAAGGAGTTTTGGTATTATCCATGGTATCCATGGTATTATCATCCAGTTCTCCTCCAAATGTTCACAGAGCCCAGGGGAGTAAGGAAATTCTCCACTCAAGTCATTTGGGTTCCAGTTTCACTTAGCCGTTCATTTTTTTCCTTGATAAGGTCCAAACGGCCACCTCAGATACCTGAGGCTGCTCATCAGTGCTCTCCTCTTTACAGCTGACCAAGCAGATGATCACCTGTGTGTCCAGCTGACAAGAGCTAGGTCACCATCGTACCCCTGGCAGTACCTTCTGCCTCCTCTGCCTGACAGACTAAAGAAGGAATATTTTAAGTGAAAAGTGAAAAAAAAAACCAAACAACTTAATGTTAAAGCCATAAAGCAACTCAACTGACAATTCACTTGGAGGATAAATATGTAAATCTGGCCTCCTGCTGAAAGGAGGAGACCAGATACCTACATTAGAATCAAGAGAGTGACAACTTTCTGCACTTTTTGGATGCTTGTATCTTTAGGCTCAGGTCTTAGCACTGTTAGTTCCTCTAAGAATGATTTTCAGAGTAATGACACACATTCCTGCATGAATAGGTACATTGGCTTTATTATTACTCTTTTTTCTTATTTTTTAATTAATGAAAATACAATGTATATTTTGCCATATAACCTGTGACAACACAATGAAACTCTCTTTGCTTAAAGCTAGTAACAAAACCCCATGATGTCACCCATTGATTGAAGTTGTGTGCACATTTGTTACCTTCTGAAATCCTTTTAACAATCTTAGTAATGAATAATAATATGAATGAATGTATAATGCAATCATCCATAATATAACGAATTTATTAAATTATTTACCATCAGGTAAATAATCTGCTCTTTGTTACCAATATAATGTTACCAATATAAAGTGAGTTCAACAAGAGGAAGATGCAAAGTCCTGCACCCGGAGAGGAGCAACCCCTGCACCAGCACATGCTGGGGGCCACCTGGTTGGAAAGCAGCTTGGCAGACAAGGACCTGGGGGTTCTGGTGGACACCAGGTTGGATAAGAGCAGGCAATGTGCAAGAGAAGGCTAATGATATCCTGGGATGCATTAGGACAAGTGTTACCAGCAGGTTGAGGAGGTGATCCTCAACAGGAGAAACCTCTGTTCTCAAAACCCTTCCAAATTTGGAAATAAAAGAAGAAATCTGAAATACACAGTGGCTCACATAGCAGAGGTTGCTGGTGAGGGGAATGACTGCTTCCTTTTACTGTGCAAGACCTCCACAAGGATTTCACAGTCTGCTTTAGTATCTCTGCTTGGGTGGACATAGCAATACACCCTAAAATCTTTCACACAGCTGTGTGGATATAAAAGTCATTCAACATGCAGTAGTTGAAATGTGCTGACCTTACACTGGTGGAAGCATGCATTTTTGTCATATGTGAGAATCAGAGAGAGTTAGCTTCAAAAGCAAGTTATTTTTGCAGAGAGGAGAGCAGTGGCCTGACAGTGCCACTGGAAACACGGTGCCGGAATGCTGGGCACACTCCCAGGTGCTGCTGCATTCAGTGGCGGTTGTAGCAGTGAGCTTTATTTTGCTTTTTGGCCTTGCAGAGGTTCACTGTAAGAAGGACGTGCCCAAAGTAAGCGCAACGTCCGGAGTACGAGTTTCAGTGGGTGAGCAGGCGCACCGGCGGCGCAGCAGCGGGGTGCAGGCAGATGACAGTTCAGCAGGCCACCAGCACCCACCTTTTGTCCTGGGCTGAGCAGGTTACATCTGTTATACACCCAGTCAACGGTGCATCTCATCACCAGCCTATTTGTATGTAGATCTGAAGGTCTGAGGTATCTTCAGCTTCTGCTATTGTATGACCATATGCCACACAGCTGCTGCGTGTTCATCGACTGAGGGGGCAATGGAGAGCTGAATCACGAGCATCCTCCAGCCGCAGATAGCTCGGTGCAGCAATTATGCCAGAAGTTTATTTATGTGATTCTGAGATCATCACCAGCCTTAATCTGCTGTACCTGACTGTAATCAGAGATCCCAAGACAAATGTTGCCCAAGTGCTGTAAACAAAGTTACAAATAAAGCTGCCGTTTTCATTAGCTTGTTAGAAGAGTTTTTCTCAGAAAGAATTTCTTAATTTCTGGTTCCCTCAGATAATACATACAAACTCTGACCAGATTTTGTGAATAGAGGCATAATTTACAGCTAAATGATAATTAAGATAGTTAAAACTCCTCTGGCAAGAATGAATTGACAGAAATGAAAATATAATTCTACCAGCTATATGGGCACAAACCCTCTTCCAGTTACCCATGTGTCAGATGTTGCCACAGATTATATTTTCATTCATTACCATTACACCTTCTTTCTCCCTTGAATCCCTTTGTCTGGTTCCTAAGCAACCACACCAAGGCTCCTCTTCAGAGACAGCCTATATTCATGACGCCAAAATGGAATTCCTCTAGGTAGATTGGAAATGGTCCTGGGAATTTCAGATGCCTGCCACAGGGTCTCATTGGGAACAGAGTACGTCACATTAAAAGCATAAACCAGAGACACCAACACTCAGAGAGAAACTAAATCTGGAAGCTTTTCCCAGATTATGCAATGGATAGAATTGCATTGGCCATTTAGCTATCTGCTGTAGCTTAACTTTGCGGTCTCCCAGACTAAAAATGACAAGTCATTTATTTGTGATTTACTTACTAGATATGATCATAGCCATCCAGAAAGTGGCTGTTCAACTGAATGTTAGCTGTATAGAAAGACAATTATTTTAATGATTGTCAAGGAGGCAGGATTATTAAAATCTTCACTCTAAAGCTGTAAATGGCTGCCAGTTAGGATTTGGAATAGTTATTTTCACTCCCCAGGTCTCAGTTTGCTAATAAAAAATGAAACATAACATTTTCCTACCTCAGAAAGACTGTATTAACAATTGTCCGTTAAATTCTTGATGCTTCCTAAACCAACAAACAAAAAGAACCACATTAAAAAATACAAATGAGAAATGTTAGCAATATGATAACACTTGATCTGAACTGATAATGAAATGAGTTTTGCTTCGAAAAGTTGGTAAGTAAGGCACTATTGACCATGCAGGTGAGAGGACAGAACCTAGCCTTCACAGGCTCTTTTTTCCCTTCAAAAATACTCTATACGCTAAATGCTAAAATGTTAGCACTCGTGAAGAAAGTGATTCCTGACTCTAGATTCTTCCACCCTTCCAGAACCAGAAGACCTGGCATACTTGGGAAGGGAAAAAAAAAAAAATCTTCTGTTTCCAAACATACATCCCAAAGCCCGTGTCTGACATCTTCAGAAATGCCTGTTGCCAATAAGGTCCCGTGCTGTGATTAGTTACATCACTCTGCATTCCCAATAAATTCACCTGATTGTAATGGAGCTTCCTAAGGTGTCAACAGATTCCTAAGGTTTCAACAGATTCTCTAGGAGACTTTCACAGACCTCCTGTAATACCTTAGAACAAGATTTGGTCTTAGAAAACAACACTGGTTGGCAACATATTCTCAGACAAAGATGAAACTGCTTGCCATGACAAAGAAGGCATACAAAATTTTGAAAAGAATGAACTTTTTTTAGCACTTTTCTCAACAGCATTTCAGGAAGATGCATACTGGATTTCTCTTTTCCCTTTACTTCACAGAGGGAGATACTACATGTGACTTTGGACTAATACAGATTGAGGAGTAGAAGTAAATGCAATTTTATCTAATAGTGTGTGTCTTCATAGCCCTTTGGAACAACAAAGCAATAAGGAAAAAGTGTTTATCCTCTTTATTTTACAATAAGGATTCTTGATGTCTTGCTGTCAGGGGGGGTTTCAGATTGGTGGTGGGAATATAATCACTGTAATACCGTCTACTGTGTTTTTCTATAATATTAGTTTAAAGAGGGATAGAAGAGCCTTTTAGGCCCTGAAGTTTCAATTTAAAGTTAATTTTCCTTCTTTTGTCTTGGTCCTCAATTTCTGCATTGAATGATCTTTTCTTCCTCTTTTTCATTTCAGAGCCCTGAATGTTTCTAAAAAAAAAAAGACTATCTATCATCATGGATAATATTTCTCTCCACTGTGGGGCTTCTGGTTTCAGCCCTTATCCAGAGTTCTGTTTCTGTTATTCCCTGATCCAAATATTTTCTTTATTGGTCAGCTGAGGTTGATGTTCCTGTGAATACAGTATCCAAGCCTATACAGTTTTCCCTGGCTAGACAAATCAGCTTATTTCCTTTTGTAACAAATCTTTTACCACTGCAGCCAAGAGAATTTTTGCTGTTGTTTTCATAGGAAGCAGGTTTCAGCCATTTATTTTGATTTCAGTGTCATGTGCATCCCCGGGTGCATCGTTTTCAAGCCCTCCTGAGCTGCACAGCAACTACCCACAGAACACACTCCCTAGGGAGACACGAGGATGGGAACCCAGGGGGTTCCACATCACCCCAACCTTTCTACAAGAGACCATGTCACAGCACCCCACCTTTCTACAGGAGACTGGTCCTCATCTCCCTGGGCTCTGCCTTCAAATTCCTGTTCTCCAGGAGACAGAAATTCAGAATATCCTGTTGCCAAACACTTGGACAATCGCACTGTCAACAGCAAGGGGCAGCCCCAGCACAGGAACCTCACCAAAGCTGCCCAAGAGCAGTGACATCCTAGCGCTGCTGTCTTCGTGCTACCACTGCCAGCAGTATCTGTCCCCTCCATTTTTTTTTTGTCAGGATCTTGAATCTCCTAAAATCTGCCTAAGGGCTTCTCATCTCCTGCCACTCCCATTCCCTTTTCTCCTTTTCATGTATCACCCACATCCAGCTCCGCTGTCTGTTAGGCTTCCTCTTATTGCACGACCTCCTTCCTCAGGAGTTCTGGGTCTGCAGAAGTAGGAAAGCTCAAAAACGTAAAAGTGATTACGTTTAATTGGGGCAGCCAGGTTCCAAAGCAAAATGTACGTAATACACAGAAAAATGCGGTAGCTGTGACAAAGAAACAAGGACAGGCATTTTAGGCTCCTTAATCTCTTCCTGCTTTTGAGTGAAAATAGTTCTTTCTGATGCTCATACAGGAAGCATCCAAATGTCTTAATTCACTAATTTTTATTGTTAATGAGAAAAATAATCTTTTTCTACTTATAATAAAGTCTGCTTTAAACAGTAGATTAAAAAGAACTGCAGCTGCTAAGATTATTATGAAATAATAAGGTTATTATGAAATATGTTTTGACAATTTGCACTTTATGTAATGTTTTGCGCTATTTTATCTCTATACTTTTGTGTCTCTTCCATGAATGCATAATTTTATTTATTTATTTGATTAAAAAAGGTTACCTCTTATTACAGTATTCACACCTGAAAAGATTTGACAACTCTGGTATTATTTAATTTGTTTGTTATACTCCAGAAAATGACACAATAGATCTCAAAATTAACTAGACCTAGGACAGAAACAGAGAGATGGGAAATTTGAAATCCAGGTGCTGGATCATTTAAAGTACTCAGCCCTCCTGAAGGACGTTGCTTTCTTTAGCTATATAACTATCATATGCATAACCATGCACTCTCAGTATTTGTTTAGCTGAGCAACATTCAACTTTCACCCAGGCAGTGCTGGAGGGGCAGCCAAGAAAGGCTTTTTCTAAGGGCATAATCCTGGGCAGTGATACGGTGCCAGGCACAGTACGCTGCAACTAAGATGTAAAATAAAGATGTAAATGAAATGCTTACTGGAGAAAATCCTAGCACATTTACTTAGCATGCAGCCTACCATCTTGGCTAAATTTCATGATGGAGTTCCTGCATTTTGCCCACCAGGACAGACATCCACAGTATGGTTAAACACCATTCCACTGCCTGGTCTCCACCAGTTACTGGGAAATGTATGATGGATGGCAGATTTCGTTGAAATAAGAACTGCCTTTCCCTGGTTATAGCAGGTGGTTTTGTCTACACGTAAAGACGTGAGTAGTAATAGTTGCTGCTAAATATATTTCATGATCCTAACCATGTATTTTCTTCTGAGGTACCTGCAAGGACCTCTTAGATGATGTGAAATGTGTATTCCAAGAAAATCCAATGAGTGGACTGTTCCCATGTTGTCTATACCTCTCATGGGGGAGATGCATGGAACAGACAAACGGGTTGTTTAGTTCTAGAAATGCAACTCCAGAAAAAGTGTTTATTTAAAATACATAATTTTGAAAACACAAATGTGATTTCATAACCCCTTACTCCCAGAAGAGTAGAAAACAGGTTGTAAATTAAAACAATGCCTTCTTCCAAATGCGAAAAAAGGATATATATGCTTTTTTGTATATTTATCAAAATTTAAATTTCAATTTTTGGAGGGCTGGGGGAGTAAAAATTTTATGAGCATGATCTTCTATTGAGATTAGAGCAGTCAGCTTAAGATCTCTTCATTTTTATGGAGTTTGTAAATGGAGGAATTTTAGCTGGTCATTGTAGGGGTCTAACAGTGCCAACTCTTGAGAAGAGACTTTTGAGAAGAAAACTTTACAAACTTGGATAACCTTAGACTTCATTTTTCTCTTAGTACAAAACCAGTCCTATTTCTTGCGAAGTTCAGAGAGAGTTTGTAGTGTCAGGCAGGAGACACCTTTTTCAACAATCTGGAGAGGAGAAGAAATGTGACTTGGCCTGTTTCAGTATTTTTCTTTATTAGTGATTTGTTTGTCTCCTCCCACTCTTCCAGCACAATGCATTTTCTCTCTCTCATTTTGTTGCTTGAAACAAGCAGAAAAGTCACTTTGTCCAAGCACAAATTAACTGAGTGCCATGTTTGGCTTTTTTATATAGTGTCAGATTTTGCAAAATTGCCATAACTATATATGCAGCCCAGCAAAACAATTCTGAAAAATGTGTATTTCTTCCTAAGGTTAAGATCACCCTTAATTGCTTCAGTCAGGTTTAGAAAACCCAGGCTTGAAGCAAAGAACAGAGATTTTTATTTTTATTTTCTTCTCTAATAAATAAAAACTAGTAAAATCTATAGAAGTAATGTTTTAAAATGGACAAAACCCCCCATGGTGTTCCCAAATTTCATAGAAACAGCTGGATTTCTTCTCATTTACCTTGGATCTCCAACTGTGTAGCTTCACTGAATTCAGAAAACTTAAGCTACCTGTCAGAGGAAAAAGATCCAAGACCAATTTTTTTGTGTGTGTGATGCATGTAAGTAATACTAATAATGCAAATTTGTTAATACAAATCCCATTTTTTTTTTTCAAAATTCTTTAGTAAAAATGAGAGGAAAGAAAAAATGTCTCACCGATAGGAAAAAATATTTCAAAAGGGTACATACAAAAATTCTTGAATTCTCACTGAAAAATCAGGACAGAAGTTTTCACTAAAATATTTTTTTCTAGTAATTGCTATGCCAGCAATCTCTTCTTTGAAATCTGACCCAAAAAATTTGCATTAAAGTGCTCATTACTTTATGCAGGTTTGGCAAATATTGTTGCCAGCTTTCTGACTTAACTAAGAAAGCAAATGATTATATACTACTAGAGAAATATGTCTTTGTTGTCTTAATAAATCTTACTAGTTTAAAATTACCAGCATCTGCTAAGGAGGTTAATTTCTAGATGGCTTGTGCAGTCAGCAGAGATTTTGAAAGGCATAACTGGCAGATTAACAACTGATAGGAAATCAATGAGGTTTAATGGCAAACAGAATTGGGCAAAGAACTGGGAGGGTCTGCTGGGGGAGGGAGGGGTTGCACCACCAGCAAATCCAGAAACAGGAGTGGGACAATCATAAATGATTGAACAAAATGCTTTGGTTGACATGTCCATTTATTTTTGAAAATGCAAATTTTTGGATGAAAAAACTGTGGTGCTGGTGATGTTGGTGTTGAGGCATTGCCAACTTCTATCCCCAGGACACTTAGAAGCCAGAAAGCTTATGTGCTCCTCAGAGGCTGAAATGCATCATCACAAGACAATAATTTGCTCCAAAGGTCAGGCCTGAGAGGGTCCAAGACAAGGCAAAGCATGCAAAATATGGGGTACAGATTTTGCCTTCACCCTGGAAGCATAAAATGTGATCCCAGTCTGGATGTTTGCTTGCATCTGCTGCACAACGATGGTTGGTGAGAATACGTTCCTAAAAGTTCAGCAACCATTTGTGGCTTGCTGAGTGACTGCTGGGTGAAATTCTGAGATTTGTGCTGTGCAAGACTCTGGACTAGATAATCACAATGGTTGTTTCTGGTCTTAAAATATATGAACTTTTGAATAAAATAATTTAGATAAATGTAAGCTGAGGAAAAACTTTTGTCTCTGCCTTAGCTTAATGACTGTGTTGTCTCAGCTATTTGGGGGAAATGGAGTAAGTGGAATGCTATGACTGAAACAAATCATTGATACAACTTTTATAACATCTGTATGGAAAATAACGTGTACTGTCAGTTCTGCCACTAGCTGAAGGGGTCAGTAGGGATGGATATATCCGTTAGTGCACTCATTTGTTTTCTTTACAAAAGTATTTTAAATGAGAAAAGCAGATAGACAAATCATTAAAATTATTATTCAAACCTCATTAAAATTTGGAAAAAAAGGAAGTGCTTAAGACTGAGCATTTTCCCTTGAACATCCTACAGTGCAAAAGATCAAATTCTATATTGTGCATGTTATTTCAAAGATGTGATATGGCAGTTGCCACGGTAACAAGACTTTTTTAAAAGCTAAAATAAAGGATGTTGCTGACATGACCCATTGTAACAATAACTCACATGACTATGGGATTCAGGAAGATAAGATTATCTAGGGAAAAAAAAATTGAAAATAAAAAAGCAATACTAGAACTACATCTAATCTTCTAAAGAAGTTTCTTCTCTCTTGTATATCAATGAAAATAAACACATCTCACAAACACCTTCCCGAGTCGTAAGCAAATATGTATGTCTGCAGTTATTATTTTACTGATAAGAAGTAACCATGATGTTTTCATTTAAATATATATGGTACTTCAAGTAAGGATCCATCCTGGTTTTACAGCAGAATTTATTTTTTTGTTCAGCAAAGGTTAGGAGGGCTGCAGAGCTCTGTGAGGAGAGATGGGTCTGCAAGGGTGTGCATCCCTTGACAATAGGTGCCTGACATGTACTGGAAGACACAAGGGAGTTTGAGGTGTGTAAGACTACAACGATGGCACCAGGCTCTGCAGTTGAGCAGAGAGCATACACTGTTCTCCCTTTGAGCATGAACACCTGGTGCAGAGGAATAGAAATAAATCCCTCCTCTGTGACTACCTCCTGGCTCGAAGGCTGTGTCCAGTACTGGGGAAACACCAGTGTTGACCTCTACTGCTGATGGCGGATTGATCTTCTTTCTTACTCTTTCTTCCATAGCTGAACATTTACCTGAAGGCCTGTTCTGCCACTGCTCACGAAGAACTTACAATCTGTTAGTAAGAAACCTGTAGATGTTGCAAGAAAGCTATAGTCAAAAAAGTACATGATGAAATACAGCAAAAAGCACAGTATTTTTACCAGTTACAAAGTTATTAAGTCCACATGCCTAAAGATCACCTTTGGCAACCAATTGCAGCTGCATTAAGCATTCACAGCAATCCCCAGAAATATATCATCAAAGCTTGATAAGTCTGTTATGGATGCACAGTCACAGACTGGGACAGTGAAATCTGTGTGATGGGGCACCAGCCACGCAGCCCCTTGATCCCCAGCCTCATCAGGGCTGCAGGCAGCCCTCCTCTCTGACCCACCTGCACCTTTCCTGGCTGCAGGAATTAGCACTACGGGTGGCTAGAAATCCCAAATGTTTTGTTGCCTTGGTACACCTTTCTTCTAAGATTCCTTCTCTTTTGATTAATTTTGATTAAGATAATTTCTTCACATCTACATTGACATTTAAGACCACCTTTGACCTATGATGACAGGGGAGCTGTTTCATATATAAATATATTGATATGCACACACACACACAAATATGTATATGCAAATATGCATGGAAAGATGAACTTTTCATTCATTCATTCATTCATTCATTCATTCATTGATTCATTCATTTACTTCCTATATGAAAGTGAATTGTGGTCTATCAAACAGATGTTTCCTAATCTCCCTTCATATTTTCTGAAATACGATACATATATTCTCTATTATTGCAAACTTATGGTAAAAAAATGAAGACCGCATTAATTTTAATGCTTTGTATTTTAATCTTTTTTTTAAAATACTAGACCCAGTTAATCATTATTTATAATTTCCTGAATGTTAAGCAACTGACACCCCAAAAATAGACAGCACATATATTTGACTGAGTTATTAAAACTAATGTGACTAAACCAAAAATACAATAAAAGAAGATGCAGTTTGCAGTTCATGTAAAATAAAGGATCCAAAGCTTAGAACCAATGAAATAAGTTGCAACATTATATGGTCTTCATACTATACATGCTAAGACATGCTATGCTTTTCATAACATAAGTAAGAAAACATAAAACTCAATCTCATATTCATAAAGAGACTGGGAAGCTGAAAGACATTTTTCATGAATGAGTTCAGCAAGAGTTTTGAAGCAAGGGACCACAGCTAGGTGCTCAGCCATAGGACCTTTATAAATCTCTGTCTTCTCTTTCTTCAAATATAAGGAGAGGTACAGTGCAGTTTGTATTCTCTTTCTCCTCACAAAGTTAGCGCAGAAGTTTGCATAAGGACAAAGCTGAAATTTTGTGTAAGCATCTAATTGACACATTTGTTTTAAGTCCTGCCCATTTGGGTCTGAAACCAGAAATTGAGCAGGAAATAACCAGAGTGCTCAGCAGAGACTATGCATGTCATCTTCCCTAGAAGCAATTACAGCCTATTTCCAGCCTATTGTACACAGATTTTATCCTTTTAATGAACTTTTACTGTAAATACTTTTTTCCAGGTACCCATAACTTAAGGTAGGTATAAGTTCTTCTTTACACTTGTTGTTATTTTGCAAGCAGTTCTATTTTTGAAGCAAGAGATCAAGAGGATGAAACATATTAAAGTTTTATTTTCCTGCTCTCGAGTCTTAGGATTTTAAAAAAAACAAAACCAAAAAACCAAAACCTCGAAAAATCAAGAAGTTTTTAAGAAGCATTTATATTTTTTCTCTGACTATTGAAAAAACAAAACAAAACAAAACAAAGCAACAACCCCCCCAAAAGTCCATAAAACTAATTTTCCTGGTTTTGAGAAAAATTGTCTGAGAAATAAAGGTTACAAGTTAAAGGTTATATATGAGGCTTACCTTGTGTTCCCTGATATCGTATTGTTCTTGAATATCACCTTGTTTACAGTCACTGAGGTCAACTGACTTATTGTACAGCAAATATAATGTGATGCCAGATGTAGGTCCTTAGTCTGAAATATGGACGTATCTGGTCCCAGCCATCATCATCTCCTGGCTAACCTTTGAAAAAATCCTGTATGCTAAGGAGAGCAGGTTAGTTATTGTTTTAAATACTTTGGTGAAAATCCAAAATAATGTTGATATTCATGGAACTATTGGAATAACTCTGAACTAAAATAAATGTTGCTGAAGGAATGGCATACACAGTGAGAAAACACAATGGAGTTTGTTGGCAGTTACCTGCGGTAGAGGGAAATGCCAGTTAAAGGAAAAAAACGCCTTTTCTATATTGATTCTTTAAGTTAGTATGATAGACAATGGAAATTCAAGTTGTCTGTTCCAGTTAAGATCTTATGGAGAACTGTGGGGTCTGATCTTGCAGTTTTGTTGCTAAAAAATATTTAAAATAAAATATACTTTTGATCAAAATATCATTTTTATATTTGATTTTAATTTCTTTACAAAAACTTCTGAATTAAAAAAATCGCTATAGTTATTCTCTCCAAATACTTTTTGAAAACAAAAAGGTAACAATTTGTTATAAAATTATTTTGAAAAATATTATGATAACATTTTAATATTTTCACATGCTATATCCCTCACCCATGATACAAGTTTTGTGCACACTGACATATTGGCTTAGTGTCTTCAGTGTGCTTTTCAGCAAAAAAATTATTAAGCCAAACATCTTCATCCAGCTGAACTTCAAACACTACCATAAAGAAATTTAATTCCAACCAGAAGAAGAAACTATCAGAAGACTGGGCTTTTGACCATCAGCAAGAAGACTGACCACCAAGGAAACAGCAACCTACAAAAAGCAGAGCAGGAAAAATCTGTGAAATTATAAAAATGTAAAGTAGCCACAGAAGGTTAGCAGGATTCTCCCCCTGATATTGCACAAGACCACTGGACACAGATGATATTGAGGTAACTATAAAGAAATATTGAAAACACAAAACAGCATTTCCCCAGAATACTCTCCTGGCCTTTAGTGATTTTTGGCTGAGCCATAGGTGGTTTTTAATGTAGAAGAGTCTCAAAAGACCTCTTTTTCCATTAATTTCTCTGCTCTCATTTTGAAGCCGTGCACATCTTCTGTCAACCATATCATGCAGCAAAGAGTTCCAAGCTTACCTATTAGCTGTGCCATGTCCTATCCTTCTGTTTGTTTTGAATGCATCACTTGTTAATTAAATGTGATTCTCTCCCTTTTTTATACTGAGAGAGGCAGTAAATAGTTTTTCTCCTCATTTCACCCTCTATGACACAGGTTTTATAAATATGCGTAACATTTCTTCTTACCTCTTTTCCTGACTGACAAAGTCCTTTTTTATTAACTGTTCATGAGTGCCATCCCATACCTCTTACCATCCTTGCTACCCTTCTGCCAAAAATCTCCCAGTCCTACTGTACGTTTGTTGAGGTGGGAGAGCAGGACTGTGTGTAGCATTTGAGGTGTTGGTGTGCCATGGATTTATGTGATGTATTGAAAATGCACCCACATTTCTCGCTGCTTCTTTCTAGGTTCCTAATATTGGATTAGAATGATGGAAGGAGGATGCTACATGGTAGGTGTCTGTGTCAGCTTAAATTAAATGAAAGGAGAGCAGCCACCCAGATGGAAACCCTTCCTGTTGCATTTACAAAAAATGATGGTGGCAAAAACATTGCTACATTTCCTTCTGCGTCACAAACGCTGGCTTCATTTCATTATTGTGGGAACAGCACCTTGGTAGTACAATTAATACCTCCCATAAAGCAAGTCAATGGAAAGGCTGAAGTTCTGTATGCCTAGTAAAAAGCCAATACAGCTATGAAATAATGCATTTTGCCAGAAACTGCATTTGATTATACCGTTAAAAACTCTGAGGCAAACTTCTAAATTCTGAGTTTTATCCTCTGTGTGCAAAAGAAATTTTGTATAAGAAAAAACATTGCAGTTACTCAAAGTTTGCTTAAGATATTTGTCTTCATATGTCTGTTCAAAGGAAAGAAAAAAGCTCAATTCCTACAAGTTTCACTTGTTTCTTTGGCAGTGATCAATATATTTTTCTAGCCAAAATAAGAACCAGCTGAACACAGTTCATTGTAATTTTAAACAACTATGTTTCCTTTTTCTTGTTCTTCTGCCCCAAAGAGTCACTTACATGTGTCATGGTTTAACCCCAGCCAGCAACTCAGCACCACGCAGCCACTCACTCCCCCCACAGCAGGATGGGGGAGAGAATCGGAAGAGTAAAAGTGAGAAAAGTCGTGGGTTGAGATAAAGACAGTTTAATACATAAAGCAGAAGCCGCACGCGCAAGCAAAGCAAAACAAGGCATTCATTCACTGCTTCCCACAGGCAGGCAGGTGCTCAGCCATCTCCAAGAAAGCAGGGCTCCATCACACATAATGGTGACTTGGGAAGACAAACGCCATCACTCCAAATGCCCACCCCCTTCCTTCTTCTTCCCCCAGCTTATATACTGGGCATGACGTCATAGGGCATGGAATATCCCTCTGGTTAGTTGGGGTCAGCTGTCCTGGCTGTGCCCCTTCCCAGCTTCTTGTGCCCCTGGTGGAGCAGGGGAAGCTGAAAAATCCTTGCCTAGTGTAAACACTACTCAGCACCGACTAAACCATCAGTGTGTTATCAACATTATTCTCATACTAGATCCAAAACACAGCACTATGCCAGCTACAAAGAAGAAAATTAACTCTATCCCAGCCAAAACCAGGAAACATGTGCTGCAATCTGCCTTAGTGGTTCTGGAAATCACTGCTACTCTTGTTGCTCCCCTCAAACTGGATGAATTTCTGGACTTTTCTGAGCTCAGAGAAATTAAAAGACAAAAAAGGAGAAGAGACAAAAAGGAGAAAGAAACAACAGGAAATAAATGATTGCTGCTCTGCTTTTTGAAGCAATTCTCTTGTTCACATGTTAAAACCAGTGAAGTTGAAGATTATGAAATAAGTACTTCTGAAATTACATATTTTTACAAATTAAAATAAATGTGCACTTAACGTTCCCTGTTCTAGAGTAGGTTACAGCGGTCTGTTCATACTCTAACAATAACAAACTAAAGAAGTTGTATGAGCATTAAACTCTTGAACAATTGCTTACAGGCAATATTTGGTGATGGTAAAATTGAGGGATGAGGAGGTGGAAAAAGAGTGGGTGGAAAGAGATAAGAGGAATGGGGAGAAGACAGAACAGCAGAGGCAGTGCAGGGTGGAGAACTGACAGCAGTATTTGAGGTCTAAATTTGCTATTAGCTTGCAAGGAAATGAAGTAATATCATTTAAAACTAGCAAGGGGGGTTGCTGAGATACATGCAGAAAATAGAGACTTCAGGAACTTTCAAAGAAAACACAAATTATCTTTTGATGATCTGTGTGTCCCATAGTCTCCCCATTCTCTTAGTGAGCATAGCTCACTGCATGAATAAAGAGCTACAGATAAATACATAACTTCAAGTTCAACTGTGTTTTACTCTCTGTTGGATATAAAATGATAATATTGCAAAAAGCACCCGCTTTTATGACCTTGCTCAACTCTTTTTGTGTTTCAATCCCAGCTGGGATCTGAAGGTTAGTATTTTTCTGAGTATTTTACAAACCTTTGAAAATGTTAGCCCACCCATTCATGTGCTATCTGAGCCCCAGGGAGCTGAAAAGAAAACTCAGGCTGTGCATGGTTCTGAATTTGAATTATCATCCGTCGGTGCTTTGGTGTGATAACTTTTCATAGGACTGAAAAGGCACAGTGCTTCTGAAAGGGACTATGTGTGTTTACACTAGCTCATGCAACAGACTCTTGATTTTTATACATTAATTCATTTCTCTTTGCAAGCCTTTCAGATCTCTTTGACAGTACCTTCTGAATCATAATGAAAAGATAAGGAAATTTTCATGGACCATGAAAATGTGACATGGCAGAATGCAATTCCATGTGAAAAAATATGCAGAAGTTACAGTAAAACACAAAGATTTTGTATATAGTTTTTGATTTTTTTAAGTTTTTCAGTATTCAGAGAAGAAAAAAGCAATTTGTATATTCATGAAGGAAATCCTTTCACAACCAAAGCAGTTATTTCTCTTTTAAAAAGGAAATTACCATCTACAAGAAGGGCCAGAAGGAGGATCTGGGGAAGTCCAGACCTGTCAGCCTGACCTCGGTGCCCGGAAGTTTATGGAGCAGATCATCTTGAGTGACATCACATGGCACATACAGGACAACCAGGTGATCAGGCCCAGTCAGGATGGGTTTATGAAAGGCAGGTCCTGCTTAACAAAACCTGATCTCCTTCTATGATAAGGTGACCTGCTGAGTGGATGAGGGAAAGACTGTAGTTATTGTCTACCTGGACTTTATTAAAGCCTTTGACACTGGTTCCCACAGCATTCTCCTGGAGAAACTGGCTGCTCATGGCTTGGAAGGGCATAACCTTCCCTGGGTAAAAATACTATCTGGATGGCGTGGCCAGCAGGACTAGGGAAGTGATCATGCCCCTGTACTCGGCACTGGTGAGGCCACACCTTGAATACTGTGTTCAGTTTTGGGCCCTTCATAACAAGACAGACATTGAGGTGCCAGAGTGTGCCCAAAGAAGGGCTCCACTAGAGCAAACCTGAAGCTGCAACAGTTAGATGGCAAGGAAATCTGAAACCATAACATAGTAGATAATTTTGTCCTTCTGCTTCTGAGAAATTACAAACTATCAAAACAGACAGGCACAAGCTGCCTGAAAATTCAGACGCAAGGTTCTTCCAGTCACTTGGAAGGAACTCTGATATCTTTCAAATTTACCTTTTCCCTTTGTACATCCTTTGAAGAGAGCAGGCTATAATTATTCCTCCACTAAAAAAAAAATTCCATGAGAAAATTTTTTTTCAGGGTTTTGAAATTTTCTGATTTTCGGCAAAAATATAAGATGCTCACTTTGCTCCCAGACACCAAAAGAATTTTGATTTTAGATGACATGGGGATTTTGAATAGGATTTCATATTTTATCAGAAGACATTTTATTTCAGAACTGGTGAAAAAAATCCAGTTCTGATGTTTAGCTATTTTGTTCAATGGAACTAAGCTCTTCTATACAGTCTCATAACCTTATGGCCTAGTCCTTAGGCTACAGAGCTCAAAGAAGTGCAGAAGTCATCTAGTTGAAATAGCTTGAAATCACTTGGTGGCCATTTCTCAAGGAAAATCCCACTGATAGAAATCATATATATACAGGGCCAGACATGTATCTTCAAGAGTTATTTATTGTTTGTCAAAAATATCTTCTGATAAAATTTTACACTGTGAAGAGAAAAGAACTTACTAAAACATTATGTACAAACATATTTACAATACATTTAAAAGCAAGCAAATATTGAGAATATCAGATCTGGCACCCTGAAAAAATGCTATGTCCAAAGAAGATTGCTAGCAGAGCTGCACAGAGGGTCCTAGTGTACTTTCAAGTCTGCAAGAAATTTTAGTAACAAATCTGCTTTGACTCCAAATGGGAATGAAAATAAAAATGGAGACAGAAAACCTGGTATGCCTAAAGTCACACTGGGTATCAGGCCAGAGAGGGACTTTGAGTGGCGGGTTTCCATCTCTCTCTTCTTCCAGTAGTCTATGGAGCTGTTCAGCACCTCCACTTCATAGGTCCCAGGCATCTCAAATGAGGCATCTAGAAAGGAGAACAAAATTATTGTGGAAAATGTGACTTTATGGAAGAGGTCAGGAGACAATTCAGTTTTCACTGGAGTGTTCTTTAATAGCATTATGTACAAGGTTGCATTTCTCTTCCCAGCTGTCATTCACTACACTCTCTAGCTCCTCAGATGAATGGAGTAAGTGCTTTACCAGCAAGAGTCTCATTCATTACATCAGCCTGAGTCATTCTGTAGGAAACAACCAGAACATCACTGAACAAGACAGACTTCTATGGGAAAGAGTATGTGGTTGTATATAACAGTAAACCCTTTGCTGAAATCCGTTTTCCTTTTCTATGTGTAAGCTAAAGAGGAGAAAGCACTCAAATAAAGTTACCACATTTAGGTAGAGTACTCACATTGCTGGAAGAGCTGGGTTGCGCAAAACAGAATATTCAAACATCTCCAGTTTTTGCCAGAGTGCACTTACAATTTATTTACAGTTCAAGTGTCTACATTTTGGGCTTTCTTTTTTAGACTGAAAAATTGTAATTTTCCAGGGTTTTAGTAATTATTTAAAGATAATTATAATTATCTAAAGATAATAATAAACAGCTCTTTCCAAACAATATTTAGATGATGTCAATAAACTTTAGTGTAATAGTCTTTAAAAAATGGGAAAAAGCACAAGAATTAAAATATTTTTAAAGGAAAATACATATTTGGAACAACTGAAACAAATTGAGAGTTTAATTCAAAAAGTATTTACATTTTTTTGGCTATGAAAAATCTGAAAAAAGATTCAGAATAATTGTTGAATTTAATATGTGTATTAGAGGCAGAAACGAAGTTGAACCTAAATGCATCTAATAATTATATGATCAAACTTCTTAAGATGTTAAGAGATCAAGATTAAAATCCAAAAGGTTCTTATTCTGTGTTACGTATTCCTGGGGAAAAAAAGCCCCAACCAACCAAACAAAACAACTTAAACTTTTTACATGATATCTTAAAGTATGCCTAATTTCTCAAAAAGCAAAATTAAAGGGCATGATTCATTTATGGGGATTTTCTCCTCTTGATTTTTCACTCTGATAGGAAGAATAACAGTTAATTTTTAAACTGCTTTGAACTTATTTTTCATTTTGCCCAAATACAGCCTCAGTTTTGATAGTAACAGGAAAAAAGAAGTCATGTAACTGGAAGATGACCATGAATTTAAAGGCAGTAAGTCCGTCAACAATGATAATGATATTTTAAGGCAAGAAGAGCAGGGCATAAAATTCAACTCCGACAGCATGACTTCTACATAGTAACAAGAACTACCTTTCAGCTTTGTCTTTTTGAGTTGTACAATGCTTTTTCTACAAAAAAAAACAGATGCACACTAACATACAACAAGAAGAACTAGGAATGAAAAGGAATGGAAATATATCTAAAGAAATTATTTTGGTTTGTTTTTAATTTGATGGAGTGGCTTGTTTCTTATGTGAGCAATTGAGGCAACTATAATGGGATTTTATTCTGTGAGAGAGATTAGAGTCTTTGAGAATCTGATTTTTGATGAGCAATTGAGAATAGTACATACAGTAGTATCTGACAGAGGACAGATAGACAAAATCAGTAACTTTTTTTAATGTAGACATACCTCAGTATCTGGAATGCAGCTCCCAGAAGAGCAGCTCAAATTTTAGGGAGGTCAAAGTACACACATAATGCCCAAGAGTTTATAAATTTCTACATATGTGCAGTTATTGCTTGCAAATGTTCTCTTTGATGTACTTAAATCACTAGTAGAAGACATTTCTCAACTATCAGATGATTTTTGGTCTGTATGACGGATAGGTGAAGACATGAAAAGTAGCAGCAGTGCAACTGGAGCACCTAGTTTGTTGCTGATATTTTGGGGTTTTGTATGAGGATAAAAGGAAGAGGCAGGGACTTCTGAAGAATTTAATCTAAGTAATGAGATAGATGGTGATGCAATAGGCAATGAAAAGGCCCTAAAACAGTGATTTTTTTTTTTTTAAAGGCAATTACTGATTTATTAAATGTATATTATGTCAAATCAACCTAGCGTCCTTGTCTTAACACTAACTGGCCTAGTGGGTAATGTGACAAAACTCCACTTTAGTAAGGAGTAAGGTTTGACACTTGTCCCAGGTAATACACTCCTAAACAAAGTTAATATTTACAATCAAGACAAAATAACCACAATGTGGATGCATAGCAGCTGCTAAAAATGCTCACAGACTGTAGATAACGCTCATTATTGAATAAGAAAGTGAATAAGTATCTTATATTAAAAAAACTGCATTGAGTTTAGTCCAGGCAGTGAAAACAACTGAGAGGTGATAAGAAAAGAGGTGGGGAGAAGACAATATGATAAGTTCTTGCCAGTAAATAAAAGATTGTCTTAGAAAGGAGAGTGTTTAATTGTTCTGCCCTGGGCACACAGGAGAAGGGAGAAAATCATTCCTTAAGAGGCAAAGAACAAGTAGAATACTTTCCAGTCATGAAGGGACATCGTGTCAGCCATGGGACATGAAATCTACACAGATTGCAAATTGTCCTTATCCAATAGGTTTTTAGAAAGAGATTTTACAGGCATAGATCAGAAAAACTACAAAGATACTTGGTCAAACCAAGACACAGACTAAAGGATCATTTCCCATCTCTTCCAGTACCATGTTTCCAGCTTCGCTACAATTTATTAGCAAAAAGATCTATGGTATGGTATAAAGTATTATACTATCTGGTTTTGTAAGGCCAAGTAGCTCCCATGAAGTCAATAGCGATCATTTGACTTCTGACAAATGAAGATTTGATTGTAGGAATCTTTTTACTCTAGTAAAAAAACCCAACCCAAACCAAAAAAAACCCACAACCATGTATGTTAAAAAAACAAACCAAATCAAAACAAAAACCCAACCAAACAAACCTGCAGACCTTTCTTGCTAACCATCAAAGAACAGAAAACAACTTTTAAGCTAAGGCAAAATAAGACATGCAACAAAACAGCTCTGTTTCAAAGGTTGCTTATGGGGTTCCCAGAGATACAGAGGAAACTTTATGAGAAGGAAACAAAGTACTTCCTAGCAGGCAAGGGCAACTGTCCCAAAGTACTCTCTTCTGGTATAATTTATACTTTTAGTAGTTTCTTCTTAGAAAGTCACATTTTCTAAGTAAAAATTTACCCAGATACACTGAGGTCTCAAACATCTTCCATTTTAGGGGAATATTATTCTCCTAAAGCAAGCAGTTATTTTATAGCCCAACAGCTTGTTATTACTCTCTTACATCAATGAAATTCTTTACTGTAGAAATAATTTTTAAAATTCTCTCATCTTCCCTTTCCAGGATGAAAAATGAAGCCATGAGGTGCTAGAATGTGTAAATACACCCCAGGACTTTTTTTTTTCTAATGAGTTTCTATGGATTGGATGTTTTTCCCCCTTCTCATTTACTTCTGGAACCGAAATGTGAAGTTCTGACAATAGTAATGTCAAGCTGCTCATGTAATATATTTCTTTTCCTCCCGCCATTGTGCTTCTCATGAGATTTTTTTCAGACTAACATTTCCCAGGAGGGCATAACAATTTAAATAAGCTGTAAGTTATTAATCAGGAGTGAAGACTTTTATAGAAATCAACACAAGTTGAAAGCGATACCTGTTTTTAAGAACAGCAGTAATTAATGAGGGAAGTAATGCAGGTCAATCTAACAAGATGACTATTGGAAACTAAGCATTGCAAAACACTATAATATTGCAGGAGATCTGGGTCTGAGAAAATTTTTAATAAACAACAACTCAAAAATGCAAATTTTCTATTTGAAAAGAGATAAATATGTACCACTAGCATTTTTGGAACAGGGATAATTTTAACATTGAGATTGTAACCAGAAGATGGAAATCTGTGAAAAGATTTTCAGACAGCTCCTGAATTTGTTGGGCTGGGCCCAGCTTTGCTTTTATAGACAGTAATGCATGACAGTAGCTGTCTGGGATATAAAATGCAATAAAGAAAGGAGGGAGGCGAGTTGATTTGCATGTGAAACCACAGACATGTGACATCTGTGTTACCACAGATGTCATTTGCACCCCAACATACCTGCTTTAATGGATGGGTGGCCTACAAATTCAGCACTCTATTCAACTGGAATGCTCTTTAAGAGGCTTGGCGCAAGAAATTCAGAAACAAAAAAAAAGAGGGGGTAAGGGTGTTCAAGTTAACTGAAAGTATATTCTAGGCCCAAAACCTGTTAATAAATGGTATTAGTAGGAAGTTCTTTCATGTGAATTGGGGGATGGTGGTGTCTGTAAGTTAGAACAACACAAATCAGGAAATCCGAGTGAGTCACTGCTTAGAAGGACATAAGAAGGGCAAGAGTTGCTATAAAAATATATAGCAAAAGGAAACAAATGCAAGTACTGAAATTCTTATTTACAGGAGAAATTGTAACTAACAAATGGCAAGAATGAGATAAAAATAGTTATGGTCTAACTTGCTTCACTTCTCCTTAAATCCAAAAGCATATTCTTACCCTGTGGTAATAATGTATTTAGAATAATAGCCAAGGAGGCAAAGAGCAGAACAGAAATATAAATGAGGTACAGAAAATTTGGTCTAAAATTTGCTTTTTGTCTCAATTACCAATGATCTGTGTTGAGTGTATTACATGAGCAAGAGTCATATTTAAAGATGAAGACAGCCAGAGAAGGACCATTCAGTATGGTTTATTACAGCTAAGTGGGAAGCTCCTGGCAGAACACAATGGAGACAGAGCTGCTGCATGCCCCGACCATCTAGGCTGAAGGCTGAAATGAATGCCAGCAGGAGATCATCAAACAAACATGGGACTACATGTGTACAGTGGCACCAGGGAGGAGAACGGTGGACTGTGATGAACTCCTCCTCCTCCCTTGCATCGCTTTTGTGCAGGCAAGGGTTCCTGCAAAGCAAGGACTGCTTGGCCAGGACTCCCCTGGCAGACGTTACAGGGCAGCTGATGCTACTGGGTTTGGGAATGGTACCTTTCTTCTCTCTTGAAAGTTGTGAGAGAGCAGACTCTTCTTGGTTAGCTAACCACCCTGCCTCCTCTAGGGGCTGGCTGCCCCTGCAGTGCCCCTCTCTACCTTCTCTGTGATATATCTCTCCCAGGATGAACAAGGATTGAGCACTTGCCTTTTATCCTTCTGTGGCAAGAAGGTGAGCGGAGGCTTGATAACAGAAGCTAATGAGGACATTCCATTCAAGGGTGATTTGACACTGATTAGGAGAAATCTGGAGAGCGGGAAGTATGGAGCCAGTCAGAAGAAGAAAAGAAGCATAAATGCCAGCAATGCAGCAGGACACAGCTCATGAGAGCAAAGCTGGGGGACTTTGTGGGAAACAACAGCCTGGTATTTCGGTACCATGCTGTCACTGAGGAGTGTCCAGAGTGAAAGCAGAGAGCAAGGAGGTTTGCCTTCCTACAGCAAATAACTGGAGCTATTACTGCTCTATCAGAGCACTGCTCATACTGTGTCCACTGTATGGAGACCGCAACATGGCCTACCAGAGTTGATGTCCCTTCAATATGATCTGAGTGTAATGAAACAGCCACGGCAATTTTTGTTAAAAGCCAAAAATACTCCTCTTGTCTAAGCAGACTGTTGTTGCAAACTATGCATTATGCACTACCTTCTAAGATGAGCTCTGATTTTTAGGCTGTTGCTTAACTTTCCTTGACCAGAGTGGTCACTGCACAGATTTCTCTGAGCTGGTAGTGACCATATGGGGATACCTTCCTTTCCTAGGCACTGAACATTAGTTACAACTCAAACCCAAAGTACAGAATTGGGAAAACCAGCTCATTGGTGCTGGAGAGATCCCCTGCAGTTCCACAGGGCGTCAGGTGAGAGCCTGCAAGGTCAGAGCTGATCCGTTGGGTGATGTGGGCCACAGGAGCACACATTTTTTATGCACCCCTGGAAGGTACACTGGTAGGAGAAAGGAGAAACTAAAACACTTGGGAGAGGACACATTTTTTTAAGGACTGTGTGCCAACAGTTTGAGAGACAATAAAAATAAGATGGCACAACTGAACATCCCAACTGTGCAAAATCATTTGTGAAGAGGTTGACACAAGCAGTCCTACCCATTGGTTGTTGGTGTACAGACTGAGCATGTTCAGTGACAGGAGTGAGTAGAGAACTATACAATGTTTTGAGGGAGGAAGACAAAATACTAAGACCTCAGATACAGACAGAACAACAAATTCAGGTGAAGGTAAGACCCGGATATTTCTGGATTTGGTAGCTGATGGATTTTGTTCATTAAATAGGCACTGAAATGATGGGAAGGGATATTGCTGTACAATCGGAGAATAAAAAATCTATTAGCTATATTAAGAACATGCAGTGTTTCAGACAACCACAAGCCCATTAGCCTGACCTCTGTGTTACACATGGCTCTAGATCAAACTGTGAAGGAAAGAATAAAGAATGGAAAGGGGAAATGGGATAAACTGCAGCAGACTAAATGAGGTCAATCTGATATCTGTATGAAACCAGGTAATTAAAGGGCTAAAGTAAGTAGGCATAATATACCTAATCTATGCGAACTTCAGTGAGACATTTAAAGCAGACCACACAGAAGAAGACAGGAGCTAGTTAAATTACAGAGCAAGTAAGCAACTGGCTAACGCGAACCAGTGCAAGGTGAACAAACCTCCTGGTGACATGAATTTTGAGGCATTGCCAATGTCTGAGGAAGAACAGAATATTTTATGGCCATAACTGAATGATCATGAGGCTTGGAAAGATAGAAATAGTTTAAATTCAAAAGCACAATGTGCAAAAAGTGCAAATCATGCCTTAGTAAAAAGATAGCAAAAATGACTGCTCCAAGCTGACTCATCATCAGCTGAGCGCTAAAAATGATAAAAATGTCTGGGCAAAACAATACGTTGTTAGGAGAGCTATGATCTAGCAAAGTGTTGCAACAGAAAAAAAAAACCAAACCAAAACCAAAACAAAACCAACCAAAAAAAAAAAACCCCAAGGATTTATTAGTTATAGCATTTCCAGGGGAGATAAAGATGTGTTAATGCGACTGCACAAAGCATTGAGGAAATTCCATCTGGAGAAGAGTTTATAATTCCAATCATTCACACTCAAAAAAGACAAAGTTGAGCTGGAATGCAGGGAAGGAATAAGCCTGCCCTGTTTAGCTGAGCAAAAATAAGCTTGCAATCAAACATATTTTCATAAAGTGGGGTAAACACCATGAAAAAGACTAATGGTGATTGTAGTAGCAGAGATAGGGGCATGAAAACAAATATACATGTTCCAAATACTTTTAGACTGCAGATAGGGACTAGTTGTAGCATAAAATGAATAAGGAAGAGGCTAACGGGAAGTAGAAGAGTGAGATAATGAAATTTCCTGATGACACAAATTTTGCAGCAGGTCAATAAAATGGAGTTTTGGAATAGCCTTCTAAAATTAGGTTACAAGAATAAAAAGGATCAAAATTAAAAACCTTAATACATTTAAGATAGAACTCCATGAGTTCATGAAAGAAATATTGATATGGTTGACTAAGCTAGCAGGAGACTGGACTTGCTGACCCTTGTAGTTGTACATTCTCACATTGCTTCTTTAGAAAAGTAATTTTATGTTAAAGCCTTCAAAAATCCATGAGTTACACTGGATTTTTAGAAACACCTGACTGCCCCAGATGTTTCTCTTCTAAGGAAAACAACTAAACTCCCCAAAGACCACTGACATATACCTAATAACGATGCAAATTTATCCATTTTTATTCCATCTTTTTGAGAGTTATAAAGTAGAGCCAAGGAGGAAAATTAACCTCTTTGTCCCCCTCCATTCTTGACTTGTAGGCCACAAGGAATTAGATATTCTTCCTGTTCCTTGTTAAGTGTGCAACACAGCCCTGTGATTTATACCCTTTTAAAGGGATTCTACAATGAAAGATCTTTCCAGGAGCCCCGGTGAAGGCCATTATATGCTCTTAACATGCGATTAATGTATGTTTCAAATTAGTGGGTCTCCTTATTAATGCTCTGCTGTTATGCTTATCTGATGTTTCCTTATACGAAACAATGAAACAAAATAAATGAACCCTTGTTCAGCAGGAGCTGTCAAATTAGAAACGGTTACAAAGTAATAATTAGGGAAAATGGATCACAGTGTTCAGGCTTCAGCAATGATTGTCCCTCTGTGGGCCATTAACAAAATCTAGTCATTGGATCTGCATGCAATTTTAATGAAGCCACAAGTAAACAAACTGCGAAATGATGTGGGCAGGAGTTTGTTCACTTTATGAGGGAGACTTTCATATGGTTTGGGGTTTTTTCTCCCTCCTTTGCTGCCCTTTGCTCCTTATGCTGGTGATTCTGGTCAGGGAGGTTTAATTTAAGATCTCCTCTCACACTGTAGTATTTGAAAAATGGCGATGTCTTCTGACCCTTATAGTGTAGGTTAGCTGCAATTATATTTGTGGGGTAGGCTGTATTTTTGTATTTATTTACTTACGAAAATGCAGGAATCATGAGGACGATCTTGAGATGCTGCAACAAACCTACAGTTCCCCAGATGAAGCGTTGGTACGGAGAGGACTGATGCTTTGGCAGTGAGGATCCTGCGAGCTCCACCAAGACACCCTTCCAAGAGAGGTTTGCACTGATTTCTCCTCATTCTATGGCCACGCGAGAAGAAACGGCGGGGATTTGAGCCTTCAGCGTTTGCAGGAGGACGGAGGCAGTTTGCTCTTTGTTTTTTTTTTTAAAGAAAGTTTTCCGACGCCCGTCTGCCCCTTGGCAGGTCAGGGGAGGCGAGGGGGCTGACGGCCCCGGCTGCCGGCGCGGGCGCTGGGGGACGAAGCGCTCCCGGCTCCGCGGGGAGCGGAGCTTCGCTGCCCCACCTGGTGGCCACGGGAGGAGGAAAGCGGTGGAGGAAAGGATGAGCAGATCTAACGGGGGGGATGACTCTCCCGGGGCCGCTTGTTGTTTTAACACTCCTCCACAAATTAGTTCCTTTATGGGGGGTTGGGGGGGGGTGGGGGGTGTCAAAGGGGCTTCGGTGCTTTTGCTTGCCTTCAGTGGATCTTGATAGTGCTTGAGAGTGTTGATAGAGCTAGTGGTGATGTTTATTAGGTTCATTTATTTTCTTGATAAGCAGCTAAAAGAGAGATAAATCCCCTGCTTTCTTAAGCAGCAATACCATTGCTTTCAATATCTCTCATACTCCTTCGTTTAAAGACTCATAAACTGTTTCTGTCTTTTCCCAGAAATTCCCTTTGGGGAATCTGCTGAGAAATGTAAAGTGGCCTCTCCGTTTGGGCTGGAGAGCCCCGCCGGTTCAGATTTGTTCATGAAAGGTCTGGAATTGGAAACTCTGTGCTCTGAAAAAAATATTTTTTGTAGGTTACAAAAAAAGGAGTTTGAGTTCTAAAAATAACGTCCAGAGAGCTTTGAGGAAGAAGATGCTCCAATTACAGGGTCTTCTGCCTGTCACTCAATTTTTGGCAATGAGTGATCTGGGCAGGCCACTCAGCAGCTCCCATGTTTCCTCTCTGGGGCATCCTTGGACCACCAGTGAGTTTGCAAAGCTGCCACAGGTAGAGCCAGGGGTTCATTCTGTCCCCTTGGGCAAAGGCTGCACACACAGAGGGCTTGCTTCCCCCTGGACACATTCAGCAAGGCTTGTGACAGCACAAGAGGGTAAAATTAAGTGGCCCAGGGGTCACACACAAAGGAACTTATTCATTATCATGAAACAAAAGCCATTGCTCTCATCAGCCTATAAAAGCATGCTAAGGCAGAGAGGCCATTTGAAATGAGAGGGAAGCTGCTGTGGAGTTGCAGGGATGTGGGGATTTTTTTTCCAGTTGTAGTGATCTATGTCCCTGCAATGTGTGTTGCAGCGTTATATGGCAAATCACAGCTGCTATGGCAAAGCAGCGAGTGGCAAAGCTCTGGAGGAAATATAGTAGGAAATAACTGGGTATGGGTTGACTTTGAGTTAAGCGCCACTATCCCAAGTGTCATTGCAAGGCAGATAGCAAGTACTGAGATTTGAAGGGCATAAGCATTGACACTTGCACTGAGCCAGATAGCTTGTGAAGTTATTAAGTGTCCTCTTTTTGTTTTCTCTTTTCTTCAACTGTTTTTTGAAAGGTTTTAGTCTGAGGCAGAGTCACCTGTAGATATGCTGGATGAAGCTTATATTGTCCCTTGTGACAGGAGTCCAAATCTTGAGTGTCAGATTCCTTATGAGAAAAGAAAATGCTTGTCATTCCTTCACTCCCAAGTGCCATTGCCCTGACCACTGCTCATCCACCATTCGCCTGTAAAGCCCAGGTGCAATTCAGCCGATATCCCCAAGGCCCCCAATTCCAGCATCACATTATACATTTCCCTGGTTCCCTGAGCACATTCGCTCGTGCCATATGACATGGCCAGTCCCTGTGGGCTACAAAGCCCACCCCTACTTGGATGATGAGTTTCAAAGTCAGGTTTGATAAACTATGCCAAGAAAGAGGATGACTGGACAAAAATAGGTTCAATTTAAAATTCCATAAGTGAATTAAAACTGTAAAACTGACAGGAAGTTGAACGCTAGGACTGTGAAGCCTTCACACATAACACAAAATTACTTTTATTGATTTATTTCCTCTAGCCTCAGATTAAGTTATTTCTCCTTATTTTAAAAGTCAGATTTATTTTTTTCCTGTCCTTTTCTGCTGTCTGACTGTTCTGGTTTTGTTTTGTTTTTTAAAAATAATTCTTTTATGAGATAAACCTCAACTTCTTAACACTACATTGACCCCATTGCAATGAAGTAGCCTCACAGAAATAACCATCTCCCTGCCACACAATCCTCCTGCAAGTATCTTGTACAAGAAAATTTGTACAAGCATTGAGAAAGACATAGGCTTTGCCAACAAGATGTAGATATCAAAAAAACCCAAGAGAGAAATGAAAATTATATTCTTCTTATCTTACTTTTCTCTTTAGTACCTGTCAAGAGCTTAGGCTAATGGAAACCTCAGAGTTTTTAAAAAGCTTTTTCATCATTTCAGCATTAACAAACCCCCTAAAATTAAAGGGTATAATTAGGCAAACTTAACAAAACAGATTCTATACCCAAACAGCCATAAAAATATACACTCTCATATCACTGTATGTCAAACCTGGAAGAATCCAAGCTTTGGGGCAAGTCCTGTCCTCATTCTAACCCTGTACCGGACCCTCAGCACCCCTCTTTCCTTGTCCTTGTTTGCACATGGTGGGAAGGAAGATGGCCAGGGGAGATAGGAGTTGTAGCCAGCTTCCAACGTGGACCACCAGAGGCCCATGAACTTGCGGGAAGCTGCAGTGCCCTCCTACAACTTGGTGCTTATATAGCCACCAGGTCCTGCTTCAGGATCAAGAGTTCTCAGCCCTGGCCAGAGACATGATATGCCTTGGGGGAATTCCCTGTCAGACCACTCACTTCATGCGAAGAAATATAAAAGCGTATCTTACCTTATTTTGGTGTCATTGGGTGGATTTAGTTCCCACCACAAGATAAGGAATCCTCTTCTTCTTGTGAAGACAGTTTTCTTCTTGCTATCAGTACTGTATTTTCTAGAATAAACTGATAAAAAAGTTGCTCAAATAAGTGTGTCTGCAACTGAGATCACACACATAAATTCAACCACAGGGAACTTGTGCATATTCTTATTAAATTCCCTTTACCCATCAGGGATTCCTGCAACTACAGAGAAGGACCATCCACTGAAAGATGTAGCAAATAAAAAATCTTATCACCTCTCATCTTTTACTCCTGATATGCTACATGACCTACTATAAAGACAGAGAATGAAGAAATTCAACTGTCCCTACATCAGCTGAGCAACTTCTCTTTTTGCCATGGTAAGTAAACCACTCCTAGGACATAAGGAGATGGTGCTTCAAAACACATTTTCCTTCATTTTATTTTTAAAGGAAAAGAGCTTTAAAAGATTCTTGTGGCATGGGCCTGTACTGATGCACTGTATCATTAAAGGTTTGCTTTGTATTGATGGATTGCTGTGTGAAAACAAACGTAAGGAAAGGCATCATGGCATAAATTCTGGTTACTTTTTCACATCTGCTTTATTTTTGTGTATAATCCACAGCCTCTGGTGGCAACACAGGCCACCGTTCCCTGCAGGTAACTTAGAAAAAAATCAGGGATCTTGACTAAAATATTCCGTGAGACTTGTTCCCGTTGCTTGCTGGTAGAGATAAGTCTGTGCTTCCACAGTCGTATGAAAGCAGACTTCTCTTAAAGGTGTCACTGTAGGCTGCCTGTTTGTTTCCACTATGAATTCTCTCTTTGTAAGTGACAGCTAAATAAATCATTTGGGATCACTGTTAACTTACAGCCTGCTGCTGATCACCGAGGAGGAAGCAAGTCAAATTCTACATGCTGGTTTTTTTAAGTAAGGATTTCCAGCTACAGTCGTCTCTACAGCACACATTTAACACCGTGTACCCACAGAGCACCAGCTTAGATACCGTGTTTTTTTCCTATTAGTTAACTCTTTTTTGGGCTGCATTATTCACAGAATATTGTGTCTAAGTAGATTTCATCTGTGACTGAATCCCACTGAAACAGAAGAATACGGGATATGAAAAGTGAGATTAATATATGGCACACAGACAATTTGCTGACAACCTGATGGATGACTTGATTGCTGCTTTGGAGGAAAAAAATTTATGGGACTAAATTCAGAATGTAAGTAAGCCTGGAGGGTGTCTAATGTACTGTGGCTTACATCTATTCTAAGTAAAGACTGGAGGCACTGTGCGTATGTCAAACACATCTAGATCTTCCAAAACCTGGCTGCTCTTGGTTTCCTTTAACTCTACCTGAAATTTCCTTAAAGCCCAGAGTTATGTGCATCTACCTTCCTATACATTTCCTGAATTACTTAATTTCTTGCCACAATGAGACAGCAAATTTACCAAAGGCTTATAAACTAAACCCAGTTGCAAGAATTACACAGAGAATTATAATAATTGTAAAAGTATAATTCTTAATAAATGTAATGTAATTAAATCCATAATTACAAGAATTACAAAGAACTATATAAGGAGGAACACCCAGATCAGAAAGTCTTGATCTGAAAATGGGAGCTGTGCCAAAACAGGTGGTCAACGAAAAGAAGCACAGAGATTTCAGCTACTGTTGCAATGAAGCTATTGGTCTGTGGTAAGCTTTGGCAAGTCTGAAACTTTGGTAAATGGTTATAATCCATCCTCTTACATGGTTTTGGACTTTCCATAAGTTCCCTAAGACCCAGGCACCATGTATTGATGGACTTGTGAAATGCAGTGCATGGAGATGGTTGTAAAAAGCTGCCAGCCACTCAGAGGTCAGTGCAACATGAGATGGATCTGCTGTGCCTTTCAGAAGCAGAAACTCCTTCAGGAGAGCTGGTAGGTTGGTCTCCCCCAGGGCAGACAGACAAGCTCTGCCCTTGTGCAGAAGGCAGTGCCCTCCCTTTCTCCCCCTTTGCAAAGACTTGCCCTGACTGGAGTTGTGCACTCTGCCTTCACAGAGAGATTAAAAAAAAGGGACATAAGAGGAAAAGTCCCTCCCAATATTTTTTGCTGAGGCAAAATCCCAAATATTAAATACTTGAACACCTAAACATAGCTACCCTACCCCTGGGGTTAGTGAAAGGCAAGTCTGGGTCCAAATTCACCCCCATGCCAACCAGAACTCTGCATTCATAAACCCCTGAATTACAGCCCCAAAACCCCAGGTCAGGCATCATAGTCTGAGCTGAGCAGACAGCAACAGAAAAAGGAAAACATTCCTTAAAAAAACGTTCATCACCCCCAACGAACTGGTGTGTTCATGTTGCCAAGCAACCGTGCTGCATCTCTGCACCTCTGAGACCCACAGGTCAAAACCCAATGTCAACAGAAAAGTTTGAGAGTCCGGTCAGGATTATGACACATGAATATTGATAAGTGTCATGGTCTAACCCCAGCCGGCAACTAAGTACCACACAACTGCTTGCTCAAACTCCCCTGGCCGGTAGGATGGGGGAGAGAATCAGAAGGGGAAAAGTAAGAAAACCCATGGGCTAAGATTTGAACAGTTTAATAATTGAAATAAAAGAAGTTATTATTATAATAATAATTATAATAAAGATAATAAAATTAATAAATTGTAGTGAAAAGGAAAACAACAACAATCAAACAAAAAAAAAGGAATAAAACCCAGGAAAAACAAGTGATGTAACTGCTCACCACCCACCAACCAATGCTCAGCCTGTCCCCAAGCAGTGATCGCTGCTCTATGGCCAACTCCCCCCAGTTTATATGCTGAGCATGATGTCGTATGGTATGGAACAGCCCTTTGGCCAGCTGGGGTCAGCTGTCCTGGCTGTGCCCCCTCCCAGCTTTTTGTGCACCTGGCAGAGCAGGGGAAGCTGAAAACGCCTTTGACTGGTGTAAGCACTGCTTAGTAACACCTAAACCGTCATTGTGTTACCAACAGTATTCTAGTACTAAATCCAAACCACAGCACTATACCAGCTACTAGGAAGAAAATTAACTCTAGAGACAATAAGAAAAAAGACAGAAGAGAGTATATGTCTGCAGCCCTGTTTTTTGAATTAAGTTTGTTCTCGATGGGGCTACCAGTACAAGAGCCAGGAGTTTTTAAAAATGTCAAGAGAAATACAGGTGGTTTTCACCTTGCAAAGAATTGGATATTCAATTTGCAGGACAAGCAGTTATTTTGCAACTACTATAGAAACACGTATAAATACCCTAAAGAGTTGGGTCTTGGCCCTCACTGACTTATTCCAGTGGGAAGCAGCATTGTTTTTCACCAGTAACAGTGGATATTTTCTATTCTCTTCCCATGTCAGTGTATTTTCTTCATGTTTCCTTTTGCCAAATGCTCTAGGTAGGGCCATGATGTCCTAGAATATAAATTATTTCTGATGCCGGATAGCCTGGAGTGGACTATACCTTTCCTTTGCACTGTTCTTGGGTGACATTCATGTCCATGTCCAAGGCTGAGCAGAAGTGGAAGGATGGATAGAAGGAGATGGAATTGCCTGCTGAGCCCTGCTTCTGCCATGCCATTCACTGGCAAAGCAGCAGCCACCAGGAGAAAGACCATGGGCTGGAGGCAGGCTACAGTGGGGGCAGGGGCAGGTTATGGCAGAGGGGGGACAGAAGGCAGGAACTGGGTGCCATTTCAATAACCAGTTTAATTGGCTCTTCTCCAGAACAGCCCTTGAAGGAGTTAAATGGAAATAGGGACTGCACTGAGAAATCAATGTAAGCCCAGGGAATTTCTAAGCTAATAACTAAACACGACGAGATTAGAAAGTCAGATAATTTAAGAGAAGAGGGAGAGAGGGGAAAGTAGGCTAGTGCATTTCTGCTCATCAACCTTAGGAGCAATATACTGAACTTCACCAGGTGAAAGAATCACAGCAGTTTTTCAGGCAGATGTTGTGCTTTTATCACAAAATCTCACTAGCAAGATGAAAGTAAGTGATGGATAGAGCAGTTGGATAGCACAGCAACATCACCTCTGTCAGCAGTGGAGCAGGATTAACCAGAGGGGTGAAGATTTGCAAGAGAGACCGCCATGCAGTTGGTAGAGCATTTGCTGTGAATGCAGAGCAGAAGCAATGTGGAAGCCAGCAGTGTGGTTCAAAGAAATATGTAGCCATTACTCACAGATCTCCGAAATAACAAAAAAAGAGAATGAGATAAAAGTAAAGCAGGCCAGGGAGGAGGCAGAGACAATTCTTGAGGTGGAGATGGCCAATGTGGGGAAAAAGGTATTAGTCACAGGGTCAATGAGAAAGATGTTATATTTCATTCTGCAAATTGCATATGAAATCTGATATCGAGAAACAAAATAAAGCTTTCAAATAGTATGTTTACAAGTTCAAGCATGATCAATCATAACTTAGGGAAAAAATCTAACTTACTGAAAAGGTGATTTGAAATAATCATGCAAGCACAAGAAAGCTATTAAGCCCTTGATAACTCTGTCAAAGAGGGCAATAAGGGCATATCCAATTTAGATTGCAAACAGTGAGAACCATCATATTTTAGACTGCATTATACATTGCCTGTGGAGTGATTTATTTTGTAGAGAGATTGTAGCAAGTGAGGTTGTAACAAAACAGGGGATCACTCTCCAAACAATGCCGTTGTCTCTGTGTGTGACACACCATGTTTGCACATTTCTTATGCTTCCTCATCAATAACTTCCTGTGTAATTAACGAAAACTGGTGAAGCATGTGCTCAGATCCGACAGCTTCAAAAGAAAAAGTATTTGCTTTGGTCAGTGGTCCCTAGGCAGTGATCCCTCTAGTGAAGGTAAAGCACACAGCAGCTAAGAAGCAGCAGCTAAAAGAAATGTCATGGTTGTTCCTCCCATCCCCAAATTTCCAAGCACTTAACTGTAACAGTGTAAGTCTGTACAAACAGTCATGGTTCATGCAGTGCAGTTTTTGGCTCTGGGACCTTGTTTTCCTCTGTTGTGGTCTTTCACCTCCTAATTCTCATTCTCCCTCAAATTCTTCTGTCTGAGCAGAGGACCCAGGCAGCAGGGAGGCAGCACGATCCTGCACACCATATCATGCTTGGCAAGGCTCCTCCTGGGAAGGGGTAGAGGCTTGGGAGGGCATTGCTACTGCTGTAGCATTTGAGTAGGTGGTTCACTGGAGAGCACCTGACTTTGGGTGCTTTTCCTTTGCCCCTGGCACACATTTCCTTGTGGTTGTTGCTGAAGGGGGACACCCAGTTTGCCAGCAGAGCTAGGCAAAGAGGTTGGTGCACTTGAGGCTCTGTAGGATCTTTGAAGAGCTGACAGGCAATGTAGCTTGGAAACTCATTGATCTGTGGAGGCCAAATATCTTCCACCAGGTAGAAAAATCATAAAGTCCTCACCTTTATACTTAGCCTTCCTGAAAAGGAATGCCATGCTGCCCACGTGGATTTCATACAGCCATTTCATCCCCTGGAAACACTCCCTAGCAGTGGTTACATTTTTTAAAATGCTCATAGTTATTTGGAGACAAGGTTTTACCATGAGGGAAATGAACATCACCAGGGTACTGGGACATTACCTTTCTTGCAAGCAAAGCTCAGACAAACTGTCTGTGTCCTTGGTTGTGAAGCCTTGTCCAGCTCCTCAGCTCACAGAGAGTCACTCGGATCTCACTGTCAGGAGCTGGCTGCACGGCATTACAACTACAGAGGTGCAGCAGAAGCCACTCATGCCACTTGTTCCTCCTCCGCTGGCACATCACTGGCCCATGCCACCTGGGTGCCCTAAGGCACAGCTGTCCCATCCCAGAGCAGCAGCCCAAACACACAACAGGAGCCCCTCCAATGCGGGACTGTGGCAGAGAGCCCCGAGCATCTGCCTACCCTCCCTCTGCAACACTGAATGCCACAGTTGAACTGGAGTGGTGGTGGTGGGGAAGACACAGAGGTTGCCCTGGTACAAAAGTCCACCTGCTCTCCAATGACCTCTGTTAGAAATTTCAGACAATTGAAGAGATTTTTGTCACTGGCTGGACAAATGCTGGACCTCGAGAATGTCAAATGTAGCACAGCTGTGATGACACATCTGCAGCAGCACATTGAGTCCAAAGCCAAGCTTACTTACAAGTGTACAATTTTGTTTTATGTCTCCATTTCTGTTATAAATTTCAGGAAGAGTGGACTGTAGATAGCTGTAGGGGGTAAGGTCAGCACCAAGAGAATAGACATCAAATATTCAAAATAATGTGATTACAGAATGTGCCGACCTGAGAAGGAAATTTGTACTTTGGAGGTGTATTAGAAGCAACTCAAAGGTTTTCTGTTTCACCTCTTATGCTCCACATGTGCTGCTTTTCTTGACATTTTCCTGCAGCCTGATGTCCCCTGGAGAGCTGGCTGTGTTTGTTAGGTACAATAGGTCAGACCTGCCAACATATGTTGGGATAACAGGGTTTCTGCACTTCCCCCTAGAAACAAGGAGGCGGGTATAGGAGAAACTCTCCATTCATTTAGAGGGAAGCTGTTCTTAAGCAAGGCTAGGCAAATCTTGCAAAATATTAGTCTGAATATTACCACAAATGTTCAAATTATTTACCTCCAACATACCGTCTTTTTTATCTGTTCCCCTTCTGCAAATATTCATAAAACAGAGTTTTGCTGGCACAGCTATTTACAGGAAGAGAATATCAATATAACATGCATGAATATTCACATAGTGATAAAATTTTACATTTACAAGCACCAATATGTACACCAACACATTCATTAAGCCACATGAAAAAAATATTGCTATGTGACTTATCCAGCCGACTGCAAATAGCTATTGCATCTCAAGTACGGGGTGTTCACAAGGTACTATAAAGGAGCAGTCCAAAGAGACAAATCCATTAACATTTGTAGAATGCACTGACTAATGCACAATTTTAATGAAATGGGATTGTGAAGTTATTTTTATTAATGGCATTTATGAATTAGAGAGCTTCTGCAAATGCTGTAGCAGTAGAGAAAACTGCTATCCCACAAGTAGAGAAAAAGGTTATAGTCACAGAATAAATTGCTATGTAATATTATCATTCTCCATAGTTTTATTTTCACTTTATAGTAGCACCTGTGATTAAACCCTTTCCAACTGTCAACAATGTTTCTTGACTTCCAGCAGACATAGGCCCTGTCAATCTCATACAATATCAAACCTCTGGTGTATTTTTAATATGAAAGGTGGGGGGGGTTAAGCTAGTGTCTTCACCTTAATCATCACAGTATTTTTATATACTAAAACATCAAAAGCACATGCAAAATGGGGCTAGAAACAAATATTTTAGCACTTTATTCTTTAAATGTACATTTCCTTGAAGCAGGGTATATAAGAGCGATAAAGGGCTCAGTCCAGCAGAGTGCTGAAGGACACTATAATGGTTAAGGAGATTCTGAAGCAATTTTATATAAAACTCTACCATCATCTCTTTATTCCTTGATGCCCGCTTAATTCTCATCTGAAGTGCAGGTAAGAGCCCTAGCTGATAAGGACTTTCAGGGAAGTGTTGCAGAGGTAAAGCTCTGAGCTATTGAATGTAAAAGGCCAGGTTATTGGATGATAAAGTTTTCAGTAAGTTTTTGAAAGAAAATTACTACATAGGTTCATATAAAGTCAACATATAATAAAACTAGAGAGCTTATGCATTGACATTGTCAGTAATAAATAGTATTTGGAATACTGTCAACAAGGGTTTTTTTTAAAAGCTCTAAAATTGTAAATCTACTTGTTCCTTATTCAAACTTTCCAAAGTACACCTAGCAGTTAATAACCTTTTCCCACTTAACCAAAGCAAAACCTAATTTTACATGGAACATACTGCGATTTCCCTCTCTGCCCATCTTTCCTCTGTTGGTTTTCTTGCTCCTCTCCCCTGAACAACTGACTGTTTTTCCCAATGCCCAAGCCTCTTTGCTCGGAGCAAGCTTTGCGCAGGAGCCCCAGGCCCCTGGCAATCAAAGCACATGCTCCTGCGACATTCATTCAGAAATGCATGCAGCTGTACCATATTTTTAGCTGCAATAATGCCTCAGAACCTCCCATTTCATGTTGGCACAGCATTTTCTGCACAGCCCTCCTTCCCACTTTTGGAGCGAAATAGGAACTCTGTATCTGAACATGTAGCCCCTATTTCCCCCTGTGGATCATCCATTGAAGGTAGCAGATTTGGTCCTTGGTTTTTGCACATTGAACAATTTCCGTATCATGTTGCTAGACCATAGTACTCAATCTCATGAGGTTAGCATTTTTCCATTTTGTTTCTTGTGAAGACAAGGAAGAGAGGGAGGAATTTTCTAGTAGCTCATCCTATAGAAAAATTACAGTACCATTTTACTTCCAGGGAGTTGGGTTTTTTTACTTTTACTCGGTGCACAACCAGTATGCTTTTTGTCTTCATCAGAACAGCTCTCAGCCCTACCATGTTTAATCATCACAGTGATACTTTAAACTTTGGGATCACTTTGTAACTTCTAGAGAGCACAGCTAACGGGCAGGTAAGATGCCTTACCACCTTACAAGTTTCTCTAACTTCAGTTAACAAATGCAGAGTTGCCAGTATTCAAGTTTGTCAGATAAATACTGATGTCCACCTGCTCTGGTCCTCTTTTTGGACTGTTTCTTATCTGTTTGTTTAGCTCAGGGACTGGAGCAGTAAGGGTGGCAGAGCTCAAACTGTAACAGCATAAGACAAAGCCAACCTGGTGTTGCCTCCAGAGTATAAGGAAACATATCATTGTTTCCCACCTGCATCCAGATACCATTTCAGGAATAATATGTCACATTGAGAATACTTTAATTTTTAATCTGGCTTCTGGGTTCTGAGAGATCACAGCTCTCACATGGGTGAGGTCCGTGATATGACTATAAACAATTACTTCATCAATATTTGCTTTGCCAAAGTTTTACATGTCTCTTAATTTATTTACAAGCCTCTGAAAAGTGTCTGTAACCTTAAACACTGAGACTCCCCGGAGAATGGTGAAAGCAAATTTAATTGGGTAGCACCGTCTGAGGCTGTTTGCCAGGACTCTGTAGAACAGTCTACTGAGGTTATGTATTTTGCTCTGCTTAGCCTGTCTGTCATTTAATTTATTCCTGGCATTGGGTAGACATCCAATATTGTAACAGTGCCTAGCTCCCTGTAATAAATACAGGATCTCGCCGTGCTGGCTAGCCTCCTGCCTCGCACAGTGGTGACACAGGGGCTGTGTGATGGACATACGAGTCCCTCAGTCGAGGTGTCTGTCTGCGCTGTCCCCTACACTTCATTCACGTCCCTTGTGATGTGGCAACTGTGCAGAAGCTGTCCTATGCTTGCTCCTTGTACAGGATTGATTTTTGGAGAACATAGGCTTGAGATCCCTCTCAGCTCTGCTTTCTGCCACGGGGACAGATTGTCACATGCAGCTACTGCTTTTATACAGATCTTTGTCTGCCGGGACAGAACAGGATCCACAGTGGGATCCTCTGATGGAAAGCTACCCTTTTTAACCATGTTAATCCTATTGCTGTTAAGTTTTGTAACATTTGAATCAGAGCTTTGGACCTCCTGGCCCATTTTTTACATCCCTGATGCACAGGTAGTATTTCTTGGGAGGTGCCCTGCTTGAGCTCCTTTCACTAACAGAGAAGGACTGGTAGGAGAGGTGGTGGT
>BOSO01014559.1:78319-103827 GCA_018403395.1 Gorsachius goisagi | reverse complement strand
GCGGGGGCACGGGGCGTGTGGGACGGCCGTGGGCTCACGCAGGGTGGGGGGTGTACACGTCGATGCCCCGTGCACAGTCTGATGTTTCTAATGTATGCAAATACATTAGGTCCGTGATTATTATGATCTTAATAGTCCCCCATTAAGAATCTGCACAGGAAAAGTACCTGCTTTAACAGCCTAGGCCCTGCGTTTGCAGCGGGACATCGCTGCATCGGTCAGGAGCAGTAACAAGGGTCTCTGAGGTACCAATACCCGGTGGCCATGGGGACATCAAGGGCAATAACAAGGACTTCATTAAAAGAGGACAGAGGCCATGGAACTGTGCAGGGGAAGAACAGAAAGAGCCTGTGAAGATTTATTTTAATTGAACTGCTATAATGGAAAGATCATTATTGTTTTAAATGGTGGGAAAAGTGTCCCAACTTGTAATCCAGTTAAAATAGCAGAACCCTTATTTATGTCATCTAACAGAAAGGCCATCTGCTCCTCACTGCCGAGGGGAGGGCAATGAACCCTACGCTGGGGCAGCCAGAGCTATCGGTACAGTGGAATACACTGGTGGAATACAACCCTAGTCAGCCACTACCTGTCACTTCAGCTTTATTTTCTGTTCTTAGCTTTTTGGAACAGATTAGGAGAAAGAGGTGCGCTTATCTGGCTCTTTGTGCATGTGTCAGCAGTCAAAAATTTTGGGTTTTTTTCCTGAATCTCATTGACATCTCATCTTGTTTAATGAATTAAGCTATCATAAATACAAGTGCAGCAACGAGGGAAACGTCACTCCATGTTTAGGAGGAAATGGTGTGGCCCAGCTGCCTCTGAAGGCGTTTTGGGTGCCAGATTCACTCCGTGCTGAGCAGCTGCTTCTAACAGCAAAATGGCTTTTGCTTTTTTCAGATTTCAGTGCAGTGCAGGAGAAAGCGATGCAGGGGCCCGCGCCGGTCCAGGCCGTCATGGAGCAGAGCGCGGGGGCCTCGGCCAGATGGCGTCAGCTGACGAGGGATTAAATAGATGCGTCCCGTCCCCCCCCCAGAGCCATGATCTGTTGTTTTTAAGGCAGTCTCCTAATGATGACACTTGGGTGTGCTTCATGATTCGGTAGTTTCCAAAGCGGGGATAAACGCCGGTGATTTGCAGGGTACCGTGCTGTGGCCTGTCGTGCGTGCAAGGCAGAAGAACGTGCTGGCGCTACCGAAAGCGCCGCTCGCGAAGAATCATAGAATCATAGAATCATAGAATCAATCATAGAATCATAGAATCAATCATAGAATCATAGAATCAATCATAGAATCATAGAAGGTTTCGGGTTGGAAGGGACCCCTAGAGGTCATCTAGTCCAACCCCCCTGCAGGGAGCAGGGACACCGTTGCGAAGTCGGCAACGGAGCTGTTGGAGCCGGGCACGCACAATTCGGGTCGTTCTGTTTTTCAGCTAAGGAAAGGTGCCACCTGTACTGCGAATCAAAGGAAACGGGGGACGTGGTGTACATGAAGAGGATGGTGCACGATGGCACCCGCTGCTCCTACAAAGACGCCTACAGCATCTGCGTGAGGGGAGACTGCTTGGTAAGCTCGGGCGGCTCGGGCAGAGCTCGGCGCTGCGCAGCGGGAGCGGTCGCTGGAGCCTTCCCCTCCAAGAGCGACCATTTCAGTGTAGTAACCCTTCGGGCACCAAGGAGACTTCGTTAGGATCAGTGTCCCGCTGTCGTCTGTGGTATCCGCAGTCGCCATCGCACCAGCAGTGCCTGCCTACACAGGGAATACTCAGTGCAGTATTTTAAGGTGAACGATTGCCGTTAGCGTTCAGCAAAAGCTTCTCCGGCTGAGGTTCAGGGAGGGTGGAACGTACGATGAAATCGGAGCATGCAGCAGCTTTCAAGGAAAGTGGTGTTGAGACGTGGCCGCTCTGCATTCTCTCTGTGTTTCACCCTGCTATTTTTAAAAAATCAATGATCGTTCCTCTAAGCTGAGCTCTGCCACAGGTCATCTGTCAGCAGAATCAGAGGCTCTGACTAAGCCAGGCACTGGTGGGGGTACTTATGCTCGCGTAGGTGCTTTGATGCTCCTGCAACTCAAGCATCTGCTTTAAGATAAGCTGAGGCTTCAGAGCTTTTCCTCAACCGTCCCGCTTTCCTCCGGCAAGAGGACCGCTGTGAAGCGTGGTGTAACACCATGATCACCTGGTTGGCAGCGATTATCAGAACTGGGAGCATTAGAATCTGTTTAGATGTTGTTCTCCCAGGAAAATGCTACAATTTGTACTTTTTTGTTGAAGCAGAAGCCTGGGTTTTGGTATCTGAAGTGAAGGCTCGTTTGAACTGACGCATGAGAATGACGGTTTTTCTCTCTTGTGCACAGAAAGTTGGGTGCGACAGGGTCATAGGTTCGACGAAGCAGGAAGATAAGTGTGGTGTTTGTGGAGGAGATAATTCCCACTGCAAAGTGGTGAAAGGAACATTTTCAAGAGTTCCAAAGAAACAAGGTCAGTGCGTTCCGTGCGTTTTGTCCTGGGGAGCTGAGGGTATTTTTGTTTGATCTCTTCTGTTTCGTTGAGTGTACCAACAACCACAAGGCGTTTACAGCATCACCAGTTCCAGTAAACCCTCTGGGCTTCCCTTGGAGGCATGTCTAGAATTTGAAAACAAGACTTTAGTCCCATAGTCGGTTAGGTGTGCTGATACCCGGGCCTGGGCACGCATAGCGGGGGGCGTCAGCGCTCCGCCTCGGGGAGCTGGGGGCTCAGTTGTGTGGCTGGTGTCACTCGGCCGCTCTGTCCGAGTCACCGGGCTACGGCGATAGCACGATGTCATCGTTCGCTGTCGTGTCCGAGTCACCGGGCTACGGCGATAGCACGATGTCATCGTTGGCAATAGCACGATGTCATCGTTCGCTGTCAGACGGGCACTTGCATGGTCTCGGTGGGTGCGTATGGCACGCAAAGCCCGTTTTAGTCGGAAGCAAAGTCAGTTTGTTGATGATACTTAAGGCATTTTTCTTCTGACCCAAAGCCCTTTGTCCCTGTCCTGTTCTGTCACCTGGCACAGAGATGGGGACGGGGATGATGCTGGGTCAGGTTCAGCTGCTGCAATACGCCCTGCTGTTAGAAAATGAGACTTATTTAAAAACCTAAGGCAGACGCTCTCTGTTCGGGGCATACTAACCAGTTATTATCTTTTCAAATACTACAATAAAGGGCACATTAAGATGTTTGAAATCCCTGTTGGTGCGAGACATTTGCTTATACAGGAAACAGATGCCACCAGTCATAATCTCGGTAAGTAGGTAACAAGGAGGAGAATTTTCAGTCGGTATTTTCAGTGGTTTTTTCAGCTGCTTATTTTTGTCTCTGGAGCCTCACAACGTGTTTATGCGTTTGTTTACCCGTTATCCTCCCACACCACGCACCTCCTTTAAGTATGTTAAATCAGGAAACTTGTTTGGCAATTTGACTTCCCGGTGCCGTATTCCCCAGTGCTCTCGGCAGCGATCCCTGCATCGGCACGTGCGTGTCCGAAAGCTGCTGGACTCGGAGCTGAATTACATTCAGGGGTGCCACGCGTTACCTTCGTGTGCACCTCTCGTAACGTGCTTCCCATCCGCAGTCGTTTCCCAGCCACATCCAGGTCCCTTTCAGGCTCTGCCCCATCGCTGGCAGTATTGACCCGGGGCTTGCCCGATCGATCACAGCTCAGGAAGCAATTGAAAGCTGCTCCTCGCGGCGCCCCGTCGTCAATGCGAAGCAGTGTCTGGTGGGCTGGTGTTAATTGGAAGCAGGTTCACGGCGAATGGCCTGCTAATTGTGTCACGAGCCATCCCAGCTTCTCGCCAGCGAACGCTTCCCTTGCCTGGCCCCGGGGATCGGGAGGGCGATGGCTCGCGGATTCAGATGAGGTTTGTCTCTTGGTGTGGGGTGAGGGATAGATGGGGGGCGTGAACAGCTTGCGCTCTGCGGGGGCCAGCACGGAGGGAGCAGGATGCTCAGGGAGCTGCTAGAGAGAGAGGGGGTTAAAATCGGGTGGTAAATAACAAACAGCCGCTGCTGCTTCTAACGAGGCGCGCAAACTCTCCATCTCGGGAGAAGGCCCAGAGCCCTTACGCAGAGGCAGCCGAAGCCTCTCGGGGTGAAGGATGGGGCACTGGGCACAGCTCACCCCGAGGAACGGGGCGCTGGGCGCGGCGGCAGGCGCCGGCAAGGCAGCGGGAGCTGGAGCAGGGCTCTGTCGGCCCCGGCGCTGGATCCGAGCAGAATTAATGCCGTTTCTAGCGTCTCGCCCTTGCTGTGGGGGCCCGCTGGGGGTGAGCTCCGCAGCCTTCCTCTCCTGGGCCTTAGGACACGTCAAAGAGCTGAGGAGCCGTGGGACCCCCACCAGCTGCCAAATTGGCTCAGGCTTGGCCAGTGGGTTCCGAAGGTGTTAGCTGGGAGCAGGCAGACGGACCCACGCGGTGCGGTCGTGCTGGCCTCATTTCTCTGGCAAGGCAGGCTAGGAAAAAGAGAAAAAAGGACAATTGGTGATTCTGGAGCTGATTGGGAAAGCGTGGGCGGTTCAGTGAAACACCTGAAAAAGTCCCCGTGAGGGAACGGGGAGAGCGCAGACTGGGCTTTTCTGCTCCTTCCCCTGGGACGAGAGCAGAGCAACGCTCAAGATGAGAAGCGAACTTCTTGTGCTCACTTTTCTTCTGTTGTTCCTAGCAATTAAAAATCGTGAAACGGGGAAATTAATTCTAAGTGAAGACAACTATGTGCCAGACTCTAAACTATTTATTGACATGGGTGTGGAGTGGGAATATCGGAATGACGATGACAGAGAAACCGTGCAGACCATGGGGCCGTTGCGTAACGGAATAGTTATCCTGGTAAGTCAAATGAAAACCATCCTCCACGGAACACGAAGTCAGGGTTAGGCAGCCATAACGTGCTATAATGTATTTTAGATTCCTCTTGTGAGTTGAGAGAAGACATCTGCTTCAGTTAGAAGAGAATAGAAGATGTATTCTAATTCCTTTCTCCTAATTCATTGCTCTGTGCTGTTATAGCGCAGGGTTATTTGTCGAGAGACCAATGCTCCTGATTATTTCCCGTGGGTGACCGAGCGAGTGGCCCCTGCACAGACTCCAGCTCACTCACCGTACCTGGCGCGGGAGCATTTACGGTTGTATCAGTTGGATTGAACAGCCCCTCCTCCCATCCGTGTTTTGGAAGCGTAGCCTGCAAGGGCAGAGGCAGGATGCTCGTGCGTCCAGGCTCGCTTTGTCAGGGCACAGCCAGCTCTGCGTTCCCACCCCCCCCAGCTATATTCTTTTTTGGCTCCAAACCAGGGAGCGCTGGGCTGCCCGGAGCAGGGGTGGGCTGGTTCAGAACCCCTCTGACAGCAGCCGTGCTGTGTTGAGCTACGCCAGCTGATGGTCAGAGCAGGAGTGAATGTTACGTTTTCAAAGGACCGATATTTTGCACTTTATTCACATTGAATTCCATTTTCTTACATTTGTCTTAGTGCAGTGTGATAGCAAAAACGCTTTCTAAATAGTTTAGGTTTCTGTCACAAATAAGTAACAAGCTTCACAGCATCCCCAGGGTTACCATAAGAACATTTGTGTTTTATCAGAAATATAAGCAGTTTTCTTCACCGCTTTCAGTTATCTGTGCACTTGAATTTGCTCTGTCTTTTTAGTGGAACTCCCCGTTATCATCCTAGTACAACATTTCCTTCCTTTATGATGGGATATGGAAAAAATTTAGTATCGTGAAGTCATTCCAATACTGGCAAGAAAACTCAGCCTAAATCAGCAGCAGTCTGTCTTAACGTGCAGTTTAGAAAGTCTGTGTCATAAGGATGGAGGCACTTATTCACCAGGGGAAAAAAAATGTGTTGACTGCAGCTAAAAGGTTTAAATCCCTCCGTGGTTGTTTTTATACCCGAGCCGTGATGATTGCTGTTTCGTGTCATCTCACAGAGCTTCTGATACCAGTCTTTCTAATCTTTTTTTCCCCTCCATCTGTTTTGCTTACTAGGTGATTCCGCACGGCAGTGCCAAGATATCTTTGACTTACAAGTACATGATTCATGAAGATTCCTTGAATGTAGATAACAATAATGTTTTGGAAGAGGACTCGGTGTCATATGAATGGGCTTTGAAGAAGTGGTCCCAATGTTCAAAACCTTGTGGAGGAGGTAAAAACAAACCCCCAAAGTATTTTACGTTGATTAAGAGAAAACTGAAAGCAAACACCATGTGTGGAATTCATTGCCACAAGACATTAGGGAGACCATGAGTACGGGAGGGGTTTATTTAGGTTAAAGAAATAGATCCATATGTAGCAAATGGAGTTAAAAATCTGACTTAAGTAGTTGGGGGGGGAGGGGGGCGATCTGGGGGGGCTCATTTCTGATTGACATTTATGAAACGGAAAAGTTGTACAAATGTGCAAGACCTGGATGAGGCTTTCCAAGCCGGGAGGGTGCCGAGCCTGGAGGTGCAAATGTGGGTGCTGCGCTGTGGACCCCTGCCTGGGGCCAGCTCTGACACTGGTGCTGTTCCCCGGGCTGGGGGCAGGTGGCAGCCCCCGAGCGTGGCTGCGCCGCTTTGCAGATGAGCCACTCTGGTGCCAAATCTCCACGAGTAAGTGTTGGTGCGGTGCCATTCACAGTTCCTTCTGTAGTGTGTCCCCCGTAGTCCCAGCTGCGGCCTTCGGCAGCGTGCGTGCGGTTGGTCTGAGGCCTGAGCCCTGTGTGGGCTCTGCCAGTGCTGAGAATGAGAGGGGTGTCTTTCTTCAGGCTTCCAGTTCACAAAATACGGCTGCCGGAGGAAGACAGACCACAAGATGGTTCATCGGAGCTACTGCGAGTTGATCCAAAAGCCTAAGCCCATTCGCAGGGTGTGCAACCTCCAGGAGTGCTCCCAGCCCATGTAAGCATCCCTGCCCGCGGCGCGGCTCGGCGCAGCTGCGGTGGGCACGGCACGCGCCGGCGCTGCTCGCCTGAGGGACGGTGGCTTAAGCTTCGCCTCCGCGCACCGCTAGAGAGCCCCAGGGCTGTGAGCTTGGGGTGCTGCGTTCTGCCTGTAGAAATACTATTTCTGGGGCTGCTGGTTCCTATTACTGCTGAAATAAGTTGGATTAGACAAGAAGTGCTGTCTTGAGGCAGACATTTGTGTTCAGGCCATCTTGAGGCAATAAAAAAATAGACATAAATCCAATTTTATAGCAGTTGATTTTACGTAGGGTGAATGAACCGTGTAAGAACAAATTTACAGAATAAGAAAAACCAGTGTCATACAGCCTCTCGAATCCAATTTTTCCTAAAGTTCACAGCATATTTTTGAACATTCAAGCACGGGGAAAAATATTTGGCCTGTTAGATTTCTGTGGATGCCCTCGTACAGCATGGTATGCCTGGCTTACCTTCATCTTTGCTATACAGAGTCAAGTGTTATAAATATTGTAATTCACATTTTACAGCTGCTTTTTTGGGCTGGCAGCAGGTTGCTCCTGCCACACGAAGGATTCCTATATTCCTCTGTCGATCCCAGCCGTTACCTCTGGGCACCAAGTGCAGATTCCAGGGAGCCCAGCAAATGCGTAGAACGTACCACACAGTATTTCCTAACTTCCTTTAAAAAAGATTTGAAAGAGAGAGAATTGCAGAAACTGTACCCCATGAACTCAGCAAGGGTCAGGGTTTAACTTTATTTATTGGAAAACTGAAGTAATGACCTAATCATATCTCGGGCTCTCTGCAAAGGGCTGTACTCCTCTTTCAGCTGCAAATATAATTGGACCCGGGTAGCACAAAGGCTCAGTAGGATCCGAAATTGTAGTTGGCTTCCTGAATGTTTCAATCACCTCTGTTTCCATAGAATGGCACCGGAGCAGCCTGCACATAGGAGAGGCAATGATTTAAGAGGTTTCATGAAGCTCTCTGGCGCCCACTACACTAACCCGCTGCTGCTTCTCTGCTGGGAAGCAATCATCTGGGTCTCAGAAATCCCCGCAGGGTTCCTGGCTTTGAGCTCCCAGCGCTCGCCTCCCTACCCCGCCGGGTGGCTTCCGTAGGCTGCCGAGAGGGGCCTGCTGCAATTGCCATTCTACTTCTTGCTTTACCTCCAGGCTTAGTGCGTTGCCTTGTGCCCGTGCTATTTCTTGACTATTTCTAGACCCAGGATTTTATGAATACTTTAGCATAGTTGCCTCGAACTCGGGCTGTCTCTTCAGACTATGTCTGGGTTTTGGTTGCTTATCCCGTGAATACTGAACAATATTTCCTTCTTGCAGATCTCTGCATTCTGTAAATATTTATAGACTGACGTATATCTTCACTTACTTGATTATAACCAAGCTTTCAGTAGTCTCCATAAATCTCCCCTGATCCTGTCCATCCTTGTTGCTCTCCTCTAAGCTCCTTAAGATTTGTAGCTCTAATTCTTGAGCCAGTTTGGATGACCAGCAAAGTTTTCAACTACGCCACGTTACAAAGCACAGGCTCCATTTTCCGGTGGCCAAACACATAATGAGCTCAGACCTTTTGATTTTCAGTGGAGTGTTGCCTTCCCCCAAACCAAACAGTTACGATGCTGAGGACCCCAGTTTGCCCCAGCTCGGCACGCGCAGCACTGATGGCGTGGCTGGGTTTGCCGGGGTGGTGCCTGGCGTGGCCGGGGTATGGTCCAGATCCGGGCTGGGCTGGAGCTGCGCTTCCAGCCCCGATGTTTTAGACTCACTCCTGCGGGGGCAGCTGGCGCGTCTGCGTCACGCGGCGAGGCCCGGCTCGTGCGCCGACGCCTGGGAAGCTCGGCAGCGCACGTGGGTGGCTGCTGTTGACATAAAAACTACCGTATTCCTATGTGCAGTTTTGGGAGGGTCAGTTTAAAACCAAAGCAAATGAAGCGAAGTGAGAATAATGCTTATCTCAGAGATAATGAGAAAGAGCCATTTTAAAGATCTGGGTCTTACTACTGATTTTTCAGGGACACGGTCAAATAACGCTCGCCATAACGGCTTATGGTTTTTCATATCTCCTTAAAGATATCTGTTAAACCTGATTTAGGAGAGAGAGAACTTTGCTCAGCTTGCTCTCTTTTCACTGACACAGATGGGTTACAGGAGAATGGGAGCCTTGCAGCAAAAGTTGTGGGAAAACAGGATACCAAGTACGGTCTGTCCGATGCATCCAACCCCTGCACGATAATACGAATCGGTCTGTTCATACCAAGTACTGCAACAACGACCGTCCAGAAGGCAGGAGGCCTTGCAACCAGGAGCTTTGCCCGGCGCAGTGGAGAACAGGACCCTGGTCCCAGGTCAGTCTCTCTCTGCAGACCTAAAGCGGCCCATTTCGTGCAAGGCAGGGGAGGAACCTTGGCGTTTGTTCTGTGCCTGCTGTTCAGATGCATTGACACCGCAAACTGGTACCCACACAGAGGGTGCTTTGCTTCCACCGCTACTGACGCCACAGGGGGCGGGTTAGATGGAGAGGTGGTGGCAGGGAGCAGCCAGTGAAGCCATCCTGCCCTGGTGCTGGGCGAGCCAGACCCCGTGAGCCGCCTGCGCAAGATGTCAGCACCAGGAAAACGGGCTTCTACCTGCTCGCCGTGCTGCTCACCGTCAGTTACCTGTTGGCATAAGCTGAGAGAAGGGCAGTTAATTGTTTTGCCACTTTTTTATTTTCTTGCAAGTAAAGAAGACTTTAAAGTCTTCAGCCCCTGTGATGAAGGGCACCTGCAGAAGTTAGGCACCAACATGTATGGAGGTTCAACGGCACGAGCATCTTCGGTGTAAACGCCTTCAGCAGATTCAGCTGCTTAGCCTCCTAAGGTCCTGTCCATAACCCAAAGGACAGCGTTTTCCACCTAGTTTACTATGGAGGTACAGGGCACCTATTCAGGGACCTTTTTTGTTTGCCATTGCCATCCCCAGCTCTTTGGCTCAGTCACTGTGGGAGCAAGAAATGCCGTGGTGCTGCGCACGGACTGTGTGAAGCTCCACCTATGCGTATTCGCAAACCTTCGTAGTCACCAAAAGGCAAGAAATGCGAGTGGAATATTGCAATGTTAAATTGTTCTTATGGTGTACAGGATCCTTACAGTCCGTCTCAGCATTTCTCCATTAAATTGTTTAGAAAATGTGGTTGCATTTGGAGATACAACATTTTATTTTGGAACTGGGCCATGCAAATAAGCACAAACAATTTTTGTCCTCACTGGGTTGAACAGATATCACAAGCAATGCCATCCCTGGTGCACACTGAGAATAGCTGCCTGATGGTGTTTACAGTTGTCTCCTTACTGCTCAGACCATAAGCTCTTCCTCGGAGCGTTTCAGGACCACTGGTGTGCCACACTCAGCGGTGGTTCTCACTGGTGTGCCACAGTCGGCGGTGGTTCTCACTGGTGTGCCACAGTCGGCGGTGGTTCTCACTGGTGTGCCACAGTCGGCGGTGGTTCTCACTGGTGTGCCACACTCAGCGGTGGTTCTCACTGGTGTGCCACAATAATCTCCCTCCTGCTTAGTCACGGCAGGTACTGCGGCGGTTCAGATAACCTAGCACGCTGACTCAAATCAAGGGCAGCGGTTTAAAATTTAAAAACTAATTTCTAATCCATTGTTCGTAAAGGGTGGCTGGGGGTCTAACTGGTGCCTCTCCTTTCAGTGCTCTGTCAGCTGTGGCAACGGCACGCAGGATCGGCCGGTCCTGTGCCGGACCAGGGACAATGCTGTTGGCCTTTGTAAAGAAAATAAACCAGAGACCGTAAGGATTTGCAGACTACCTCCGTGTCCAAGTAAGTGCTTGTCTTCTCCAGTGTCCATCGCTTGCTGAAAAGAGTAACACTGACTGTATTTACGTGAAATGCCTTCCTCACATTCATACTGGTGTGCATCTGGGTTCTGAGCAAGGTTTCCAAGCGCAGAGCTGTTGCGTGGCCGATGGGCTCCCCGGGCCCGTGGCGGGGCCCCTCTCACGGCGCCCGCGGCTGGGGCAGACCCAGCACAGCGGTGGTGGCGGGGTCTGGCCAGCGGACGCCGCTCCCCGGGGTGAGCAGCGCTGAGACATGCTGGGCTTGGCAAGAGGCTGCCGGGTTGGGGCTCATCAAGGGCGTTGTGTATGAAGGTGCCTCTTTGGTTTAGCCAGCTCCAGCAGCAGTCCCAGGCTTCTTTTCCCTTCTGTCAAGCACAAGTTGTCTTCAGGGATTATCTCACACAACTTTTTAAAGCTATAATAAATTCATTTCTGCTTAAGGCAGGACACTAATGCCTTTATCCTTGTTAGCTCTTCAGCTGTTTGCAAATGATACTTGTGAGATCATTTTATCATGCTCTTTTTATTAAATAATTTCTATTTTTCTTTATTCCTGATGTATTTCTCAGGGTAGCTTTTGACTCCTAATTAATTAGAAACAAGCTGTCCATTATGGTCTCCAATGCAAAGATTTTAAAGGGGCAGTATAACTGAACTAGACTGGATGGGTGGTAGGACACAGTTAGTGCTGCTGGGAGAAGTGATGCTGCAGAACCGGTGGCCTTCAGGCTGTCTTCAGGGTTGGCTGTCAAGTGCTGGGCACAAGTTGTAGCAAATTGGCAAAACATCACCTCTGCCCAAAACTACACAGCCTGGCCCGAATTCCTCCCAGGCTCCCTCACCACTGGGGCCCGCTCGCTCCCTTAGCTCATCCACTTCCGACAGGTCGATGCTAACGTATTGGCACAGGTCGATGCTAACGTATGTTGTGTTACATCTTTTTTTCCTTCTATTCAAGGAAACGTTTCTGATCCTTCAAAGAAAACCTACATGATACAATGGCTGTCAAGACCTGATCCAGACTACCCCATCCAGAAAATATCTTCAAGTAAAAGACCCATTTATAACTCTGCCTTTGCCCTTAAATGCATGCCACAGCGAATGTGGACTTTGCCTTTTGCTCTCTTCTTCTCTCTATGCGGAAAGTTCCCTTGACTTTGCCAAGTTTAAATCTTGGGCTGAATCTTTTTTCACACCAGGCACTTGGTGCTCGGTGTCTGTCTTCTCTGGAGCTTGCGTAGCACTGGTAGTGGAGGTCTTGAAAAGTGTTGGATGTGTGAAGTTGGATCTCCACGGTGTGTTGCAGTCCTCTGAAAGGGAGCTGGGGTCGGTTTGCTTGTTGCTTGGTGATGGTGAAAAAAGGCTCTTACTGGTTTGTGACGTTCAGTCTGGTAGCAAAACTGAGAACTTATTGTGAATGTGATCACATCACAATAATGACACCTTGTAGTGCTAAAGTTCTCCTGTACCTAAACCCCTAAGTCTCATAACCCACTAGTTCCAGTTCACTGGCAGGGAGGTCTCATGAGTGAAAGAATTTTTTCATTCCATTCTCCTTTGCGGCGCCGTTGCTTTGCTCACCCTTGCTGCTCATGACAATGACAATTCCTGACCCTCACGTTTATGTTTGCAGCCCGTGGAGGGCTCGCTGGGGAGCAGAAGCTCCGTGTCGGTCAGTACCTCCCGTGCTGCTGTGACGCCGCCCGCTCTCGCCAAACTCCTGGTGGTGGTTTGAAATATTTTTCCTTGAGAAAAGCTGCGTTCGTTTTTCCTGTTGCACAATTTTTGCCAGTTTTGCGTACTTTCGCTTTAGAAACAAAACGGGAGCGGGACAGGCGTGGTCCGTGCTGGGGTTGTGTGGAGGTGTTTTCCTTACCCTGACGGAGGCAATACGAGGTTTTCATTGACTGCGACGTCTCCAGCTGCTGAGCATGGAGCTGTTTATACTCATTACATCTTTGGTCTTTTTTCACCACGTGCATGTCTGACTTGACTGGTGCGGTCGTATGTGTGCGTGCGTGTGCGTGCTCTATAGATGTGTCAACTGGCAAACATAACAGTGTGAACTACTACAGAATTACCTCAATTTTTATTGCTTTTTTTGCTTAGAAGAAGAATTTTAGAAAAATGCCTTAATGTTGAAATGTGAATGGCATTAATTTACCAGATCCAGCTTTAAATATGAACAGTACACTGGTACCTTGAGTTAACCTTCATATGAAGTGTTTTTACTTGAACGATGACTATGAGAAGGCAGTAAATCCAGTCCGAGGTTAATTTGCACAGTGCATATCCATATCTTCATCAAGACAGGGTTGTGACCTGACTTACTGAAATTTAACTGGAATTCTTGCTTCACCTTCCGTGTTTGTGTTGAAGATTTGGAATTCCCAAGTCTTAGACCTGTTTGTGGCAGTAGTCCCGGCAGCAGCGGGGTACCAACCCTAGAGCCGCAGCCTTGGAGCAAGTTGCTACCCTATTGTGCTGCTCGTACCCTTGGACACGGGGCGGTTTTTAACCTTTGGGTCGTCCACGGTGTAGCACTTCAAACTTGTCATTATCATGTGATCACATACTTAAATTTCGCTGTTAATACGGTAATTTCCTGGAACATGTTAACAATTTACATGACACGGTGAAAAAGCAAAGACACATATCTGGCACTGAATACTGTTATGTAAAATAATCGGTGTTTAACTGTATCAATATATTCATGACTGTTACCTTTAAATAGACGATGTTTAGTGGTGTTTCAAGAGATGGGTGGCTATAGAGAATGGTGCAATAAGGTATCTGGGCATTGTGCACTATGTCTATATGCACTTTGGTTTATCAGGGATATTTTATTAGTGTTTTGTATGTATTTAACATAATATTAAAGATGTGCCAATTCAGTTTGCTTTTCAATATTTTTTTATGAGACTGATGTGTACCAAAGTGACTGTGAAACTGATTTATTTTTTTCTTACTGATGTTTTGAAGATCTACTTCCAGTCTGTCATGCATACTGCAAGTAAAAATAAATAAAAGTTCAGCAAATCTGGATATTTTGGTTTGGATAGAGGATAAAAATTTCATTCTGACATTCACAACTTACAGAGTTTATTTATATAATTTATCAGCTGTCACTAAACATATTACATAATGCAGTTTTATTTTCATGTATTTTTAAGCTCGACATTATCCATTTTTGATAGGAAAAGAAAAGGCATTTTGCTAAAGGTGCTTTTAGCCATTCTTACAAGGCCAAGAACAGATCTGCCTTGCTGAAACCACGTTTAAACGTTGTGGCTGTTGGCTGTTGTTGTGCAAGCCGTTTGGAGACGCTTGCCCTGAGGTCGTGCAGCGCCAGGCAGGATGCGCAGAGGGGACGCTGCGTGCGGGGTGGGACAGCACACGGAGCCCAGCGGGCACGTGCAGGCCTTGGCGTGGGGTTGTGCCTACGGATACGAAGGGTTCCAGCTCTTACAGGCCGGTTTGGAAATGTCCCCAAAGCCAGGGTGCTGTTCTTGGGCTCCTAAGGGAGGAGTTGGTTTTTATTTCCAGCAGCCTCTCAGTTTAGCACTTGAAAAGCAGGAAAATGAATTGACACGTTTGAAAATGGGAACCAGAATTTTGCTTTTCTGCAACAAATGCAACAATCAGGGCATAAATACAGCACAAGGAGGGTGCCTCCACCTCCCTCGGCCAGCACTAGCGTTTCGGAGCAGCAGCAGCAGTTAGGGGGTTATTTTAGCCTGATCTGTTTGCCAATTGAACACCTCCAACGCCCTGCTCTGATAACTGGGGGTGAGTGAAGAGGCGGCTCCGGCGCTTTCTGAGGGCACCGGGTATCTCTGTGCCTGCCCTGGTCCCTGCCGTGCTGTAAGGTTGCTGACGGGGTAAGTCTGCTCCGAGCAGGATGGGGAAGCACGAGCTCCACCGGCACGCTGGCTGGGCGCGCGGTCTGCCACCGGTGCGCGCTGGGCAGGGCGAGCAATCGCGGTGAGGCGTCCTTCGCTGCGAGAGAGGCAGCGAGAGCAGGGAGGGAGGGGGGAGCTCATCCCTGTCTCGGCACTCTGGTCACAGACAAAATACTTGGCTGCGATCGCGCCAAGCCTTGGTCAGGCTGCGGTCCCCCCCAGCCCCCTCCTCTCCCGCAGACTGACTCCCCTTTCTTTCAGCACGGGCCGCGTGTTGGGATTTTTCTTGCGCCGCAGTCCCCGACGGCGCCTGGCTCCATCGCCTCAGCCTGGAGGCGTGCGTGTGGGACGCGGGACGGGGAGCGCTCTCTCCACGGAGCCTGCCAGCCCCTCGCGCATCTGCCGCCAGCTCACGTGGTCCCCTACCTCCGAGCAGCCATCACAAGGGCTTGAGTATCCTCTGAGTAGGCGCCTGGTTCTGGCTCAGACAGTGGTACCGGTTCGCCAGCTCGCCCTTAACGCCCGAGCCTGCGCCTTGCCACCCGTATTTCGGCAGGATCAGGGTCTGCCGGAACACCTCTGTTGTAGTGCAGACTGTTGTAACAGCTGTCAGCAGCGTAAAACCTACTGATTGTTGCTCTTTCTCTTTTACTACAGTTTTCCAGTCAGTGGCACAAAAACTGGGACTTAGTACTGAGTCTCCCAGTCAGTAATGGACTGGCTTGGCTCCGTGGCACTGGAGTTTGTTGTTCTGAAAACACCAGCTCCCTTCTAGGAGGAGGAGAAAAGCCTTACGCTAAATGCACCGCTTTTCTCTGGAGCAAGGGACATGCTCGGGCACTGCTGCTGTTTTCAGACCAGAGGTATCTGGCAAAAATGTCACTCCGACGGGAGGTGGATTAATTCTGAGAGTTACGCGGCACCAATCGAAGTTAGACTGGACTTTCTTGAGACTGTGCCTATAAATATGAATTACCCCGGCCGTGGTCAGTCACCGTCAGATCACAGGGGAACACCAGGAGCCAAGTGGGGAAAAAGGGATTTCTCAGTGTAAGCCTGGATACCTTTGGGGGGGATTGCTGTGGCTGTAGCAGTGAGGCAGCCCTACTGCCGCATTTTGAACTCTAAGCCAAGGCAGGGACGCAATTCTTCGGGGCTGCACAGGCTCCGGGGTGGCACTTCAGAATGCGAAGCCAAAAATGAGAGTGTGAGGGTCTATAGCATGGATGGGTCTGGTTCAAACAGTTCGGATCAGCTTTTGCATCCCTTGAAGGGAGTTGAGTTTTAGGTTTAATGTTAGCCCTGGTTCTGCTTATAGACGGCTCATTTGCCCGTTTCCCATCCCCCTTTAAATACCAAACCCTCTGCCCGCTGCCAAAGCTTCAGCTGTGTTTCTCTTTCTGATTATCGTGAAGATGCTCTTTATTTAATCTGCTCCCTTTCTCTCTTTCAGAAGATCACTGCCAAGCAGACAAGTCCATGTTCTGTCGCATGGAGGTTCTCTCTCGTTACTGCTCCATTCCCGGGTACAACAGGCTGTGCTGCAAGTCCTGTAACGCGTACAGCAACGCAACGGAGGACGGCGGCGTAACTGGCTCTAACGGAAACAGGAATAATGTCATCGAGGAGGAGCTCCTGACAACCCCCAGCCCTTCCGTGGGAGCCTCCACCACGCCATCTGCCACCAGCCCGCCTCCCGCTTCCAAAACACACGCGCCTCCTGCCAACGCGACTGAGGAGCACCCGGAGATCAATGCAGTGGATGTTCCCTATAAAATCCATCGGCTGGACGACGAAGTGTCGCAGCACAACATCATCCCTCGGAGGAGAATACCTTATGAAAGGACAAGGAATCAAAGAATCCAGGAGCTGATCGCTGAGAAAAGGAAAAAAGAGACTCTTAGGAAAATAAACTAAAATGGAAATAAGGCACAAACAACATTTTTCTCTTATAGAGATGTTACCAACATCGTAGTATTGCTCGTGTCATAGAGACTAAAAATGGGGGAAATCAAAGTGGTGCTGTGGCAGAGATGCCAAATTCTAAAGCCTACTACAAATGGAGATGAGAGATTGGGTCACCAGTGCTACGCTGAACACGTGGAGGGCTGGGTTCGCAGGGTGCGGTCGCGTGATAGTGCAATATCGTGAGGGCGTTCCACCGAATCAAACGAGCCGTCACCCCGAGGCCGGGCTAGCAGGTTTCTTGTTTATGGGCTCTTGTAAGCCTCCTCTGCCTGTGTAAAACTGCTGGGGAAGAGCAATGGGAGTTACGCTTCGGGTGGGGAGAGCAGTCCCAGGACACAGTAAATCCCTTTAACGCCGACGGTCAGGAGGCCGGCGAGCGTGCGATGCCGCTGTGCATGGCGCCAGGCCGGGCACCCGCTCAGCCCCGCGTCGGGGAGCCAGGGGAGGCCGTGCCGGGGGCTCGGCTGGCGCTGAGCGAGGCCTGTGCTCACGCGGCTTCTTGACGGGGACCGCTAAGACAACACATAGAAAATTCTGTGGCCATATATCGATGTATAAATTAAAAACTGGCAAACAGCAGTTTACATATTTCCATAAACAATTTCAAAGGATTCTCCGAAACTTTGGAACACTCGCGAGACATTTGGTAGGGTAGATCTGGCCAACTTGGACTGACAGGGTCCTGGTCTTCCTGTTTACAGTTATCCATATGGTTGGTAGTCTTTAAGTTCCTGTAATGCAACAGCCCCAGTGATCTTTATTGCTTGGTGCTTTTTTTTTTTATTGGTCTGATTTTTCTCTCTACCCACATACTGGTTAACTCAAAGATGACTGGGTTCTTGTTGCCTTTTCTTTGGTGCTTTTTTTAAGAAAACGTTGGGGTTTTTTTCCCATAGGATGAGGTTATTTTGGAGGAAACAATTTTGTCTTCTCTTCCTTTCCTTAGGACAGCTTTATTGGCGCAGAAGTGAATGTGCCCTTACCTCCACACGTGTGCACGCAGAACCAGGTCTGCTTTAGATGCGTAACCTGACAACCCTTTGGGTACTGCCTTTCCCCTCGGGGTCATGGTGGTTCTCCTAGGTCATTTTGAATTCCTGGCTGGAGCTCAGATGAATTCAGCTTGGCTCTAGCCCCTCGGAGGCGGGGAGCGTGCACTGGTTCCTGCTGTGGGCAGCATCTGAGCAGTTTTTCTCCTGTCTCCTGGCTTGGACTCTTCCATTTGTTTCCTCTTTGCTGGAAAACCTCCTGCAGAGACCAGGGCTTCCCTGAAATCTTCCTTTTACTGCTAGGTAGGTCTGATGGCTCCTAGTTCAGCTTTTCCAGTCTGAGCATAAGATCTCATCCTCCAGCCTGAGCTGGTCTCGGTCTGGGTCAGCACCAGTAATAAGCCTGTATGCACAGTCACATAATTACTGGAAACGTGCTGAGCTTCCAGCAACGTGCAAGCTCTTCTGTGGCTCCTGCAACCCCGACTTCTGCCCTCGACCCCCGTGGCTGGATGAGCTGCCCCGTCTCCTCTTCGGAAGAAGCGAGTCCTGCAGGAGCAGCAGCCTTGGACTGTCCTGGTCCGAACTGTGGCCAGAAGTCATCGAAGGACAAGACCTGCTATAAGAGAAATACTTCATGGAGATACTAGCCAAAGCAGAGAAGGAATGTTTTCAGCTGGTGTGATGGCATCAAGCGTCCCTTCTTGCAGAGGACCGGGGTGATTCGCTTGGGTGGGTGTCCAGGACCAGCCCAGATGGTACAGGGGTGGGAGTTCTACTGGAGACCATGAAGACTGGGAAGCATAATGGGCCTGGCAAAAGTCCAGGGTTTGGAACTAAAGCTGCACAGTTTGGCGCCACCGAGCAGTGGTTGGCTGGGGCAGCAGCAGGGGTCTCACCTCAGGCTTTAACTTGGGAGACACTACGTGTTTTCCTGCAGTCGAAGGTTGCTTATCTTCAGTTGCCCGTGCGGTGGCCTTCGCTCGCCCCAGCCCTGCTCCCTGGCCTGCCATTGCCACGATGCACGGGCGAGCCCGGCGCTGGCCCCAGGAGCCTTGTGCCTACAGACAGGACAAGTTTTAGTAACACCATGGGGTCAGGTCGCATCTGTGCAGAACAGAGCAATGCAGTGACGAGCACGGAAGGGAAAAACCCCACCACGCTATTTATAAGCAAGGAAGACGTGTCTAAATCCTTCCAGCTGCTGTGCCGTGGGAGACACAAGCTGTAGGTGGGCTCCCAGCCTGTAGACACTGAGTAGTCCTTGCCTTCCACGTTCCCTTTACACGGATGTGATTAGTGTGAAACTCCTCTCTTCCCCTTCAAGTTATTATCCTGCTTTTAGCTCTGTGGACAATAAAAATAAACTACAACCCCCAGCTTTTTCGTAGCCAAGAATCACATTCAAACACACGATAAAACTTAGGCCCTCACAAACCCAAGGGTAGAGAGGGGTTGGGGCTTGAAGTCACGCAAGTGGGAGGTAGGGGTTTGCTCCTGGGTGGTACCAGCCTTGCTCTCCAGGACTTTGTGGAGAGCCATTTCTCTGACTGCCAGAAGCCTGAGATAACCCATCTAACAGCTCCTGGCTTTCCTTAGCATCAGGACCAGGCTTAGTCAGCCCGGCAATGTGGAGAGATGCCACAGGAGGAAGCGCCCACAACTCACGTGCTGTCATACAAATAAATCGCCTCTTCTGGCCAAAAAGACTTCTGCGCTGTGTCCCAGTAGCAAGTGGGGCAGGAATTGATTTGGTGCAACCTCAAGTGAGCTTTCTCACACGGGAAGGCCTGTCCCAGTGCAGAGCCCCAACCTTTACTAAGGCCTCCGTGGGTCTGTGCCGAGCGTTCCCAGCCGCGTCGCCCAGCGGCCAGGACGGCTGTAGGCTGCGCAGGGTCACGGCGCGGGGCTTCGCGTGGCCACGGGCACCCTGACCCAACTTGCAAAGCTGGTTCTAAGTTCAGGAACTTGACTGCGTTGTTCTTTCTCCAGAGTGAGTCCATTTGCAATCACACAAACCAAACGCATTTTGCCAGATAAGGTGGAAACTTCTGCTGCATCTTGGAGCAGCCTCGCAGGAGGCTGGTGTGGTGCTACGCCAGGTCTGGCGTTGGTTAGGACCTGCTGCAATGCCTGCTGGCATCTGCATTCAGGAAGGGCTTGCTCCCTTCTCAGTCTCACCTTGGGTGATTTGATTTGCTTTCTTTCTCACTGATTCAGAAATACTGAATATTTTTCTAGCTGTTATGTGGGGAACACTGAAATTATATTTGAAGGAGCAGCTTCAGTCTAGATTGCTCAGGACAGTGAGGCACCGATGGATACAGACTGGTCCATCTCCTTGTGGAGCAGAGCCACCTTCTCCTTACAGCTGCCTTCTTACTGTACAAGGGGGGGGGCGGGGGGGAGTTCTTCAGACCAGGAGAGCTGGCGGGAGCTTTTCAGAGGTATTTCTTTCAGCTGTTCTCTGTGATGGTGGTTTTCTAAGACCAGGTACCTCACTTCCACTGCAAAAACACGGAGCAGAGCTCTATTGATAAAGAAAAAGCAGCCCAAGGCGATGGGGGGGGTTGGTCCCAGCTGATCTTTCCTTGTCACATGGGAGAAATGTTGGTCTTTCTTTGGTTGGTCGAACTTGGACTCCTGTTTCCTCTTTTCTCCAGTGCTGTAATTGGGCACGAGCAGCATCGTAGAGGGTCTTCTGTAACCATTTTGCTGTTTCCCAGGTCCTGCATTCTGAGGCCTAACGAGCAGAGAATGGTATTTCAATGTAACCCAATCCCCAGAAACTGAAGCAGATTTGTAAGTAAATGTGTTCCTGCTGCGACCATCTCAGGGACCCAAGTGCTAAAGCAACGTGCTCCCATTAAGCGATGCATTTTGTGATCTAACCATGCAAGTACACGGCTTTCTAAATCATCATTTCTCTGTTGGTCCAAACTTGAAATCCAAGTGACAGCCCCTCATGGAAAAAAAAAGATCCCAAACCAGTTCTGGTTCCTTTGGCTCCAATCTACTGCCATTTTTTTCACCAACATTCCTTTACAAATTTCTGTAATCCATTATGAACGCATCACTTTCTATATCCATAGATCCATTCAGTATTTAGAGTCTCACAACATCTCCATAGAACGCTTTCAGATATTTTGGGAATTCTAGAAAAGGTGCTTTACCGGTGCTCAAAGGGGTTTATGTTTTATTTTATTACGTAACGCATTTAATGTCGTATTTACTCACCTACGGTGCACAGTATTAGCTATGTCCAGCTGAGTATCTATATGCAACTTCCACTCACTTACATATGCCTTAACAGAAATTGCAATAAATAGCCATTTCGTGTGTATTAAAAATGTATATACAAATTAGAATCTTTAATTTTATAATTTATTAAATTCAATGTCTGTGTTCTTTTGCAAAGTGTTTGACTTCTCCCTGTGCTTTTTTCGTTGAAGTAACGCTCTCAGAGGTGCTGGGGAGGAGGCACCAGCATCTTCAGACTCGAAACCAATTCGATTTCTAAAACCTTGTCTTAATTACTTGGGACTGGGACACTTGCTGCCAACGTGCTACGTCCTTGTTACAGCATCCCTTGTCCAAGGCCAAATACCCTGAGGTCGCTGGGCCAAAACCTCAGCTGACGCCTGCATGGCCCTTAATCCATCCCACTTAAACCTGCTTGAGGCGCTCAGCCTTCACCGTCAGCTGAAACCCATCCTGGTCCATGCAGCAGCGTCTTAAAGTCCTGTTCAGGACTGATGAGCAAATCGTGCTTTGCACATTGATAACATTGAGAAAATAATTGCTCCTTTCCACAAAATCTTTCGCATACATTTTCCTGCCATAGCCTGCATGCTCGTAGCCAGGTTCCCTTTAAAGCGTAATTGAATCTCTCCCATCTAATTGAATTTTCTTGCTTGAGGATTTGAAAGATCCCTGCTTACCTTGATTATTCAGTTAGCAGCATGCAGTGCATTCAGGTCCAACGTGTTTTACTCAGGTAACAAGCGACCTCAGCCTTTTCAGTACCAAAAAGGCATTTGGACAATGTGAATTTACAGTGCTACTGATGACTGGGAAAGCTTGAAACTGGCCCCCGAAACATCCCTTGGAGCCCTCATGATCAGGAAGTGAAAGGAATGGACCTTCAGTTTAGTGTCGTTCTGACCCGGTTTTGGCAGCAGGCACAGCCTCCCAGTGCAGGAGTTGGAAAAACTGGGATTTTGGTGCCGCAGCCCCGGGCAGTGATGCCTGCGTCCCAGTGCCCAGCTGTGACACCGCGGGCGCAGAGCGCGGCACTGTGGGACCCCTGAGCTGTCACACTGGTGCCACCAGGTCTGACCAGCATCCAGCAGTGAGCTCGACACAGCTCGGGGGGGGGGGGTACTGGTTTGCCAAACCAGGCGGGGGGGCTTTCACTCTTCTGCCTTTTCTGTACAGATACATTGCTTTGGAAAGATTTCCCCCCCCCCAAAAAAAATATTCCTTTCAGTATCCCAAAGCAAAAGTTATTTATGAAGCAGCCTTGGCCACACTCGTGCCCCATCAGGTGGGCACTGGCTTTGGCCAGCAGCGCTGCTGCCATCCCAGAGCCCCCAGTGGCACTAAGAGTATTTTTCCTGAGATCACCCAAAGTGGGAATTAGGGCCCAAGATTAATTGGTTTGTTTATCGGAACAACAAGCAGCTTCAAAAATGCCCAGAGGAGAGCTGCCCGCTACCCTTGTGCAACCCTGCTGAACTGTTGGACCGCATGGCTTTCCCCAGAACTGGAAACATTAAAAAGAAAAGCTAACAAACAGAAAAACAAATGAAAAATAACCCCATAGCATTTAGGTCTCAGACACTCAGCCAAGCCTTGCAGAACTAATAACCTGTGTTTTCCTCGGCAGCCTGGGCACGGCTGCTGTCGCTGTTTTCTTTCGCTGTCAGTCCCGTTGGGTTACGGTTCTCAGGCACGCGGCAGCGCTGATTCGCCGAGCGCTCTCGGGGGGCAGAAGTACGGGAGGCCGGGACGGTTAAACCAGAGTCGTGCTCAGACCTGCTTGGGAGAAACCTACAGCAGTTTTGTGGAGACAAACAAGTGTTCAAAGGTGCAGCTTTTTTTTTTTTTTTTAATTAACACTTTTTGAGCAACCACTTGATGAAGGAGGACACCAAACGGCTGTGGTTGAGGTAAAAAAAAAAAAAAAGGTATTTCTGTAAGTGGTATTTGGTTAATGATAGCTACTTTTAAAGCTGTATCTGGTATTTTTAAATCCATATTTTAATCTTCTTATCATCAAGAATATGAAAAAGGTGCTAGGGAACAAACCACTTGTACTGGGGTTATCTAATTCCAGTAGCAGGGATTCAAATAAACGTGGGTCTCCCACAGTAACACCAGGCGCCTGGAAGAAACTGATTTCAATGGAGAGAAGGAATTTTTATTGCAAACCCGTATTTTTAGTGTAGTTTCATAAGGAGACACCTTACCTAACGGCATGTTGTGAGGAGCTTCATCACTTCACAGGCTCTTGGGCAGGCTGCCGTGATGCCATCAAAACCACACAGAGGGAGGGTGACATGGAAAAGCTTTAGGAGGGGCCCTGACCCCGTTAGACACCTGATAACCCAACCCCAAGCCTAATTCGCTGTCCCGGGGTCCGGGGGGGGATGGCCACAGCCACCCTGGTGCCTTGCACCAGCCCTGGCCCTACCGGCTCCATCGGACCACGCAGCCTTCGAGGAGACACCTCCGCCTGGGAAGGGCTTTGCAGGGGAGGGGAAGAGCTTGAGGGGTTTCATACAGAGACTGTAACCATGCACATCTGCACATGGGGAATTTTTTTTTTTTCCAGCTCAGTGATTTTCCTCATGAAATGGCTTTCCCAAGCTCCATACTGCAGCTGCTTAGAGTAGCGGGCGGCTGAGGGTTTTTCCCATTTGATGGGAATTACGGTGCCTGTGAGTGAGGAGAAATCTAAGCTCTAAGCTGTTACTACAGCAGGATCCCAGCTGATCGTTGCTGGTAACAAATCTCAGGCCTGAAGGGTGGGGGTCGTGCCAGCGAACTCCAGCTGCTCGGCGTCAGAAGTCCGGGCAAACAGCTTAAGCTTCCACACCTTTTATATCGAATGCTAAGCAAAGGCTGTATCCAGAAAGCAAATAATCTCTGCTCTGACCCATACCCTGAAGGGATGCACAAGTCTTTGGAGCTGCTTATTTCTTCCCACTGGCGATAAAGAACAAACCTGGATGGTGAGCACGGGCTTGGGCGACCAGATCAGCGGTCAAAGCCAATTCCAGCCTGAATGCTGCTGGTAACACTAAGAATATTTGCATTAAAACTGAAGTGGTGATTTTTTAATCTAGGATTTCTGTTTTTCTCCTCATCCCTCCCCGCAGCTCAGGACAGGCTCCGAAGCGCAGCCACGTTGGTCCCACGGGGATGGCGTGCAGCGCGGCTCTTCCCCGGTACGGAGTAGCAGCTTCGGAGGCTCCCTCTGAGAACGGTGCTGGGAAATAAAAGCAGAAGGAAGGATCCGCTGCAAAATAACTGTTCACACCCCCCCCACCCCCGTGCTGCTGCCGGGGAGGCCATGAGCGGGACACTGGCGTTACACGAGCATGGCGACCAGTGCACCATGCCAGTAAGCCAGGAGACAGAGGCAAATCCCTGCTGCCCCGACAGCCGCAGGGTGGGGTGCTGCCAGCCCCCCCCCAGCCCCCCCCAGCCCCGTGCCCGGGTGCGGGCTCAGCCCGGGCCAGCCCAGAGACACGAACGGGGGCGATGCCGGGGGCAGCGGGGAGAGGGGCCCGAGGGGAGCGGAGCCCCGGGGGGGGGGACGGGGCTGGGGGGGCCATGGCAGGGACAAGGGTGCCGCCAGCGCCCCCCCGCTCCCCGGGAGACGGGCGAGGGGCGGAATTCGGGGGGGGATGAGGCGGGGAGGGAGCAGCCCCCAAGCAGCGCGGACCCCCAAGGCTCAGCGAGGGCACCGCGGCTGCTCCTGCCGCCCCCCCCGCCCCGGCGCCACGCCCGTGCTGCAGAGGGGGGACCGCGGGGGGGGGGCCCTGCCCGGGGGGGGCCCTGCCCTCGGCTGCCGGCGCGGGGGGGCGCTGCGGGCACCGGCCGGGCTGTGCGGAGCGGCGGCGGCGGCGGCGGCGGCAGCGGGCGGGGGGGCCCGGAGCGGGGCTCGGTGCAGCCCCCGGCTGGGAGCGGGGAGGGACCGAGCCGGGCGGGGGCGGGGGCGCTGGCGGCCGCGCAGGTAACGGGGGGGGCGCAGGTAAGGGGGGGCCGGGGGGGGGCCGGGGGCTGTGCCCGGGTGCTGCCGCAGGGGCCCGGCGTGGCCGCAGCCCCGAGCCCCGGGCGGGGCCGAGGGGAGGCCGGGGCCGGGGGGGGGGCGGCGCTCGGGAGCCGCCCGGAGGGTGCCCCCCAGCACAGCCGGGCCGCGCCGGGTCGGGCTCCGTCCCACGGGAGGGGCTGCACCGGCAGCGGGCGAGGGGGGCCGGGATGGGGCAGGGATGGGGCCGGGCTGATGGCCGCCCCCCGCCCGCCGCCCCCAGCGCAGGCCCCGGCCGAGCCCAGCCCGGGGGGGGGGAGGCGGAGGAGCCGCCGCCCGGGTGCTCGAGGAAACGGGGGGGAGAGGGGGGCCCTGGGGCTCCGGGCGCCCCCCGCCCTCGGCTGAGTCCGGCAGCGGCGCCGGGCAGGGCTGGGGGGGATTGGGGGGGGCTGTGCCCTGCGCTGGGGGCGCCGCGGGGAGGGGCAGCGGAGCCGGGAGTGACCCCAGCAGCGACAGGCGGGGCCGCGGGGTGGCTAGCGAGGCGGCGGGGTGGCTAGCGGGGCCGCGGGGTGGCTAGCGAGGCCGCGGGGTGGCTAGCG
>BOSO01014559.1:33648-70969 GCA_018403395.1 Gorsachius goisagi | reverse complement strand
GCCACATCTCGTCTGGTGGTGGAACATGACATCCACAGGTCAGCTGAGCTTAGCCGAATGTTTTGTTATTTCTCTCTTGGTCACAAGCGTGTGGGAGAGAAAACGGCTTCTGGTTTGTACCAGCGGTGCTGGGCTGCAAGGTTGGTACCTTTCCAACTCCCTTGGTGGAGCATCAGGTGCAGCTAACCTGGCTTGTGGCTCAGCTTCGGAAACGGGAGGTGCCACATCTCGGGTGCCCAGACCCCAAAGCAATTGCACGAGAAATATCAGCTTTGCTGGAGATGCTCTCCACGTTCCCCCTCAGCTCATGCTATAGAAGCATCAAACGGTGCTGTTCGCTCTCAGATGGCTCTCGTGGGTTAGCAATGCCCAGCACCCACCCGGTCCTGTTTGGCTGGGTGCCGTACGAGCGCACGGAGGGACGGCGTCCCCGAGCGGCTGAGCCTGGGAGCCATCCAAACCTCGTTAGCGAGATGAGCTGCGTGCTTCAGATTAAGGCTGGTCCGCGCGAAGACCAAAGCCGTGCACGGCCCTTGCTCGCAGCAGAGCCAGCGCCGTTGGCCAAAAATAGTCGTGGTCTTCAGGGCAAGCAAACAGAAGCGCAGGCTTCATCATGCCCAGTTTTGAATCCAGAAGCACCCAGGTCCTACTCAGGACCCCGGCTTAAGACCGACGGATGTCTGAGCAGCTGACACCGCAGTCAGCAGCGATTTGGTAGCGACAGCAAAAAAAGTTTCAGCTCCTGTCCAGGAAGAGCAGGTACAGATGAGCTAGAGAAGCTGCACTGGGGCCCCACTGCCACTCCCAGGCCTGGTTCAGCCCCAGCCCCCCCCCCGAAACATCCCCAGAGCCGCTCTGCCAGGTGCCACGAGGTGCCACGAGGTGCCACGAGGTGCCACAAGGTGCCATGAGGTGCCACAAGGTGCCACGAGGTGCCACGAGGTGCCACGCAGCGTGGCGGAGGCGCTGCGACGCCTGAGCTGCTCAGCAGTGGCGCAGCTTTCCCCCCAGCGCGGCGGGCGGCGGCACAAACCCCCCCCCCCCCAGGCTTGGACGCTGGCTGCTGCGTACGCGCTCGGCGCCGCCTCCGCTCAAACCCCCTTTGTTGGCGCGAGGGTGCCTGGATGGAAAACGCAAAGTAGGCGACTCGGAGAGAAACCGTCAGGCCTCCCTGCTGTGCAGGGCCAGCTCCTGAATTAATTGCTGCAGGATATCAACAAGATAAAGTTTAGAGGTATTCAAGAGAGGATTAGGCCGGCTGTGATCAGGAACATTTCTGCAACGCTAACTGGGTCAGAGAAATAGAAGAGAAACCGAGCGCTGTGCTTCCCCGAAGGGCTGAGCTAGAACCAGCCGGATTTAGGGCTCATTCCTCCCCGCCTCCCCTCCCTGATCTTTTTATAGCAGCAAGCAAATAGCAGGATCTATTGCAAACTCTCTCCTCTTTCCTTACAATGATAAAGCATCGCCTGCTCCAGGAAGGCCCCGAGAGCCACAGCCACGACTGCTGTGCTGTGGCGTGCGGTGAAACCCTCCCCTCCTAATTCTGAAGCCAGGAAAGGGAGCTGTAACTGCTCTGCTGCCTCTGTGCTTCAGACCAGTGCCCGAGAATGAGCTGTGCAGTAAACTGCCTGCAGATGAGCTGGCTGGGCCTCCACCCTGAAACCCTTTTACCAAATTAACTGTTTACCTATATGATAGCATCAACCAGAAAAACATACAGGGGTAACAGCTGAATCCAAACGCCAACGCTAGCCGCATGGTGGGGAAGTGTCGGGGGCAGTGGCTTTTACCACAGAAGAGAAGAAATTGGGTCTTGCTGCAGGTAGGCAAAGCCAAAACCCCAGTGAAACACGGACTTCACCCTTCAAGTAGGCAGATACAGGCGAGCTGCTCCGGGGGGTAGATACCAGGGGGGTAGATACCGTGGAGGTAGTAGCTGGGGTGCCCACTGCAATCTTTCCCAAAGTTTTCATTAGAAAGGTGCTGGCAAACACCTATAGTCTCTGTGCATATTCCTGACTCCGTAAGAATGCTGCTGGCCCAATATTGCCCGAAGGCAGGGAGCACTGCGTGTGACAGCAAGAGCAGTAAAACCCACTCCAAGCTCATCAGTTCCCTTGATTAAATTTCACTGTCTGCAAGAAAAGGGTTCCGAGAAAAAAGTCTTGCCAAGCCTAATGCTGGGAACAGAAAATTACCTGGTCATCTCAGTCCAGCAGTGGTGATCTTTGGATTCTGTGCCTCAGGACAAAACCTTCTTCCTATAGTCCATTGCAAATGATGCTGCATAGAAAGGAAAATGTGTCAGCATTTAAATATCATCCCATTGGGCCTGGCAGAAATTTGGGATGCCCATTGCCTTCAAAATTTTGGTATTTGAACATAAGGATGAAAACTGCTGCCAAAATCGCCAAGGGAGCAAACCCTCCCCAAACCTCCCACCAAATCCTGCTGCATCCAGTGCTGTTTTGGTCAATTCTGACAATTTCATTTCAAAGTGAAGTTCAAACTGGTTTGCAAAATGGTCTTTTCCTTTTTCCTTCCTGCTTTTCCAGGGATAGCAACGCTTAGCACGACCTGTCACAACTTTGTCAGACTCTGAGACACGGCTGGGCTGCGAGGACCCAGCTCACAGAGACAACGCTCTAATTAGCATTTATTAGCATTCCCTCCATTCTCATTAACAGCACGAAGGGCTGCATTTCCACAGCAGTTTGTCACACATCTCTTTTTTCCTCGCCTTTGGTGAGGGCCGTCTCCCCAAAGGTCGCCGCTGCACCTTCCATGTTCTTGCCCTTTCCACTTACACCTTCCCAGTTTCTCCTCCTTCCCTCTCCCTCTTGGAACTCGGTTCCAGATCTTTTATGGCTCCCCTGCTCTACCCGTGTCCGTAGAAGAGAAACGCCACGCAGTCCCCTGTGTCAGCCCGGGACATTCCCACCCTATGGGGCACAACCCCGAGTCTGTACCGAGAGCCGGTGGACGTGGCTGTGAAGGACCAGCGAGTCTGGCCGGAGTGATTGTATATTCAATTATAGTAAAATAGCTGTAGTTATTTTACTGCAAGTTAAGGGAAGACAAATTTTATCCTACCTGGCTTAGGACCACAGGACACGAGCTCAGCTCACATCTTTGTGCTGTTTTCCACACACTCCCTCCGGACAGGACACTGGGCTCTCCAGGAATTTTGGCAATTTCCCTACAGATAAATATCCCAATGCTTACATGTCGGATGTTATTTAAGAGCTCAACAACTCCGATTTGGAGCCACATAACAACTGTACTCGTCCTAAAACATAACATTAAGCAGACTAAATGCAGCAAGCGAAGGCCCTACAATGATTTTACCACTGAGGACCAAGTAGGTCGTTTCCATTCCCGTCACGATAGCTGGATTTATAAAGCCAGTATTTAACTGGCATGGATGCTGCCAAACCAACTGCAGCCACTGCGTGAGGTTCATTCGTGGGCCTGAATTCCCACAAATACTCTTAGGAATAATTGCACAAGCCCCGCTTTCTGCACGGCCCGGCCATCCCGAAGCCTGTGGCACACGCACCATCTAGTGGCAAGGCTGCAGCTGTGATGGTGGGAGTTAAAACCTCACCCCTGGGACGGAACCAAAGGAGATCAGAGGAGCAAGCTGAACACGCCGGGGCAGGGGCACGCGGCGTTCATGGAAATACCAAACTCCATCATTTATTTCAAAGCCAGGCAGCGCCAACAGACTGAAGGCGAGCTCTGGAGCCAGCGAGAGGTCCCGTGTGCCTCAGTGCTTCACAGCGCAAGCGAGCTCCGGTGTTTTATGTTTTCTGCTGCTAGGGATGGGAACACCACACAAAATGTAAGAGCCTGCGCTGCTACACGCATGCTCTGATACAGAAGACACCCACCCCCCCGCCAAAGAACGCGGTATTAAAATGAACTAAGGACAAGAGTTAGCGAAAGACTAAAAAAGATGCGAGAGATCTTCACTTTGTGCCCCTTCTACAGTAAATTAATGGGAACTTTGAACCTCTTCCCACTGCCAGACTCCACGTCTGCTTTGGGCTTTCTGGGGTGGAAGGAGCAGGGTCTGCTGGACACGACGACGACCGCGGGCCCTAGGCTGCACAGCCGGCCCTACTGACTGACTCGGGGAGGTCAGAAGATGGCCAGATAGGACGACGTGGGGTTGAGATCTGAGTAGGTTTGGACACAGGTTTTCCACAAACTCGGGAGGCATTACAGACCAGGTCTTCGCTTGGCAATCCAAACCCAACTGATTCAAGCAGCTTTCTGGTCTGCAGATCTAGAACGTTACCCAGGTACAGGAGAGGCTTCCTGGGATTATCAGTTCTCGTACCTGCTTCCATTTTACCCGCGATGCACCTCGCTCTGGCTGCGTGTGCAACTCTTCAGGAAGGGCTTTGGGAATTGAGTCAAAATATGAATTAGACTTCAAGAAGGTTTGAAACAGATATTGGATTTATTGGTCAGCTATGAGTAGGAAAATACATTGGTAAAGAAAAAGAAGACCCTGTATATAAATATAATACTAACTAGTTAAAATTTGACCAAGAAGAAAGTTCCACTGAAGAGAACAGTAAAAGCCCTTGTTTACCATCAGACCATATTCAGTTTCCCATTTATCTTATTGAAGAGCTGCCTATAGACAAATGCAACATTCTTTGAGCTTAGTGCAGATAATGTGCTGGTTTTTGTTACATGAATGGTAAACAAGAGTTAGTCCAGTGCATTACACATTATACAGAAGTACTGTGAATAAAGACTAAGAGATTCTATTTCAGACACTACTTAAACATACCAAGACACTTAAGTATTACAAATTTATGCAACCAAAAGAAAAGAATAGCATTTAACATACTAAAAAATACTGTGTCCGACTGGATGAAAAAGGCTTGCTACTTAAGCGGTTAACTGAATTTTTTAAAGTTTTACAGTGTAATTAGGTTGGGTTTTCCCCCCCCAGTGGTGGTGTAATTATTTTGTCTTTCATACAGGTTTTTTGTGGTTGAAAAAGCAAACCATAAGCTATTTTCTAAGTCTGCTCTAAAAAAAAAAAAAACCCAACCAAGTTACATCAAAGACGCATACATACAATGTTCCCAAAGCCAGTTTTGTCAAATCCTAGCCAAATTCACCTTTTTTTTTTTTTTTTTTTAAAGCTGCTAAAAGGACAAAATAATTACAACACGCACCAACTTATAGGCTCTCCCCCGGCTCCCCCCCCCCCCCCCCCCCCCCGTGTATGTTAAAAGCAGAAACTTGTGGTATTAGTCTTGTACTCTAACCCATTCTTTTAGTTAAAGGTATATTTCAATTTACACTTTGACACCCAGAATTCCTGGTAAACGTAAATAAAACCAGACAAGATATGGCTGACTGTACTTTAAGTGGGAAAAAGCCTGGTCTAACCTAAATAAATCCTTCTGACCCCACGGATGTCCTGTAACTTTTGCTGTATGTGCTTTTACAAGAACAACACTGAAGGTACGTTATGGCAACACCCAAAACCACCTCGAATAAAAATATTGCAAATAACCATTTTATGTTAAAAACTATGAAGCAAACATTCTGATTTTGTGAGGACACGGTTTATTGCCTTGTTCTATGTTATAGCTGGAAATTGAGATGTTTGAGTTAGATTTGTTTGACACAGGAGTATGTTTTCCTTGACAGATTGTTTGACAAAGTTTATCTCAGCTCTGTTTTGGTGGCATCTGCTCTTTCCCTATACTCAAAATATTTCTCCTTCCTTCAGCCCCCGAGCCATAGCTGCAGTCCAGTGAAATCCCACTGAAGTCAAAGGGGTGTCTTCAACGTTTCCAGTGGGATTTCAGCCGGGCCCTGACGGACCAGCCTCAAAGCTGGAGGGAACAGTGATCGAAAGGGACCCTTAGACTGTAAGGTGATGAAGCAGGAACAGTTGTGTCTCCAAAAGCACAAGGGGCCGTATTTCAACGTGCTGTCCAAGTTCAAATCTGTTTTAAGACTAAGCAATACAGGAGAACACATATTGGATAAAGCTCAAACCTTTAAAATCTAACAAGTGCACTCAAGCTCCAGCATCTATTAAAGTAAATTATCCCCCTCTAAGAAATACAAAATGAGTAAGTGCTTCCCTTCCCCTTCTGTAAAGCTTTCTGGACTCATTACACAATCCAGATAATCAAAGAAAAATAGTTTGCTCAGCCTGACGAGCTAAACTGGCTCATCATCACTGGAAATTGTCATGATGTACATTACCAAGACATCATTAAGGAAACATGAGTAAAACACCTTTTATTCACACTTTACAAAAAAACCCAAAAAAACAAACAGAAAAAAATAACACTACGCATTAAGTCTACTACAGCAATACTACCAGCATTTCAATGTACTGATCATAAACTGGACATGTTTGGTGTTTTCACAACTAAAACAAAACCAAAATAACCCCAAGAGATCAGGTCCCAGACAAGGATTCAAGATCACAATTTCTCCTACTGAAATTTTAAAATGTACATTTTACACACCCGGCCTGTTTGTCATTCTCACTTTCAGCTTAAAACAGGACGGGTTGAGCACACTGATGTGCCGACTACTTTTCAATAAAATTTTGTATCATTATTACCAATCCACTCTCTTATATATAAAAATTCACAATATTTAGAAAGTTTTCTCTTAATGCTCAGTGTCCTTTTGCTTCCCTGCCCGCAGCTGAAACAAAAGCTGTTTAAGACCAAGCTCTCTATCTCCTTTTTCTTATTTTTTTTTTCTTTTCTTTTTTACATTGATTATTGAAGCTGTAATAGTTTAAGGAGATTATAAACTCTCCTGTTTAGGATACAAACAGACAAGTTAAATTTGTAAGCTGTTCTATACTTGGCTTCATGACACAAATGGCACTGAGGGTACACTATGACTTTAGTCTTGCTTGACACTTTAAAATAAGACTTGGTCACTTTAAAAAATGATCTGAAGAATTGTCTTTGGGACCTGTATTGAAAATGCATTTATTTTACACTGCTTCATCAATAGAAAGTGTAGGCTTGGTTTTTCTTCTTCAAGGAATTATACTTTCTGAAACTGAGGAACACACTTAAACGGAAGAGAATTCACATGATAGTAATTCTTAGTGGGAAAAACGGCACTGTGCAGTGACACCAAGAGAAGCAGTGCGTGGGTATTAGAAGCTACAACGGTGTACCCATAACCTGAACATGTTCAAAAAGTGTGATATTCAATGCTTCACAAAGGAAAAAAAAGATGCCACAGCTTATACAAAAGTATCTTCATAAAATTTTCACAAGTGTTAACATTATTTAAAAAAATAAAAGAGGATGCACAGGATCTCTCTGCATGCACAGGCAGTGCTAGTTGAGAACAAATTCAAGCAGGCACAGTGGAGATAGAACAAATATTTAAAACAGAAATGAAGAAGCTGTACACAAGGATCCCTAAATTTTACTCCAGAAGTTAGAGATGAGAAAGATATCAGAGTGCATACCCATCGGCAGTAACTTCCAATCCATACAGGTCTACTTACACTCACTGCTCAGCTTTTATCTGCTCTGTGAGAACTCTATGCTTTTCTCATTTTTTTTTTTAAATCAGACAGAACGTATTTAGTTATCTCTGTAAGATATTGAGATTTTACAGGTTTGGATTTTAAAAGCAACGTTCTCAATTGAACATAAAAAGTAGTACAAAAGGGCTAACGAAACCCTAACAGTGCAAATCATTAGCAGAGAAAGCCTGTGACAACCTCTTTTACAAGCTGGCCTTTATAACACATGAAAACAGATAAAAATTTAGCCTTAGTTTACAATACAATCATTTTCCAAATCTGATTTTTCTTTTTTTAAAGTACAAAATCTCATAAATCAGGTTTTCTGTTGTTCATATACAATCAATAAAGGCTAAATTCAAATTCTATATTTTACAAACAAGTCTGAAAAAGGAGGGAGTGAAGTATGGAAGAATGTTCTGTGGATGTTCCTACTGGCCTCAAAAAGTAGTGCTACAGATAACTGTGCAAAGAGAATATACTGTATAACAATTCCCTATTTCAAGGCATGAAAACGTCACGTTGGATAAAGGAAACAGGAAGGTTAATTGTAACGTATTAAAGAACGGCGCAAACACACCGATCGCTGTTGAACAGTATACAAAGTACATTGGGCTCAGAATTGTGTCTGTTGATAGCACCTGGCTTTTACTATGTCTTTAGCAAATAATTAGATTTAAGATTAAGATTATTAAGGAAAAAAAAAAAATCCCTGTTGGCCATACCTCACTCCTCTATATTCAGATTTTACAATTGTACAAGTTAGATCGAGGTTGCCCTCTAAAAATGTACTTGACTACCTCCTGCCAGGGAGATGGATTCCATTTACAGGAGGCAGGAAAGGCAGCAAAAGCTCCAGTTGTGCAAAAAGTGAGAAGTGGTCAGAAGGGATGAGTGGGTGTGGACAACCACTTATATTGTTCTCTATTAACCAATGATGATCCAAAGGTCCGAGAATGCCAAGTATGTTTAGCTGAGGTTTAGAGTAGAAGATGTAATCAATAATACCCTACAAGAAGAAAGGAAACAATCAATTATTAGTATATATTCTTGACTCAAGGGACTGTTCCAAACAAAAGGTGAGCTCAGTATTGCAAGTAACTGGAACGCTGCCATTCCTTCTCCACAGCACATCAGCAGCTTAGGAGACTTTTGCTTCCTATACCCCACGGGTGGCTCAGTATAGATGAGGAAAACAAAAGCATCGCCTCTGCTGTGCTTTCGTGGGTTGTAATCTCCAACGTCCTGCAAAGCTTCAAATCACATTCCTCTGGTTTTGAAGAGGAAGAAAGCCATCTCTGCTTCCCCTGGGCAACAGGGCCCTGAGAGTTTTCCAGCAGCAACATGGATTATTCCTTGCAGTTGACAGCTGAAGTGCCCCTGCTCTACCATTTCATTTAGCTTGGAGTATAAAATACAAAATCTTTCTATTTACAGGGAAGGTTAGCACCACCCCAACTCCTGCAAATCTATTACAAGTTACTAACAAGAAGGGAAGCTTGGTTTCTAGGAGGCTGAAGTGCCGGGCACTCTAGTTTGCTATGTTTTAAATATAGACTTAGTGAATTTACTGTTAGATACCCAAACAGATTAACTTTGTTGAACAACTTTGTACAGCAGATCACATTAGTTACACTTCAAAACGGAAAACTTTTCCAAAATATCAGCCAAGTCCTTACCTTGAAGTCAAATGTGTAATTTGTGTAAGGCATTAGACCGTTCTCATAGGCACTCTTCAACTTGAAACCATGGGTAATTCTTCCATTTGTTGTTCCATTTTTCCCATTACAGCTGAAGTTAGTAAGACTTTCATTGTATCTCAGTTCCTTAAAATCTTTGTGGTTTGTTTCCACTCCACCAGTGCTCAAGTACTCAACAACACCTATTAAGAGAGCAACAACACACACAAGGTATTAACAAGCATTCAGCAAATAAGTGCGTGCAGATGACTTCGAGTCATACATGCAACCTTATGCATGGTAACAGCAAAGCCTTAATGCAATACAATCAGCAGTAGTTCTTATAAAATTTTTCAAGGTAATGTATACACGTGTAAGAGCAAGTGTCACCTAGAACAAAACCAGACATGCTTTGATGAGAGAAAACTAGAGTTAATTAGGAACAGGCTGACTGAGGGGCGGGGAAGATGAAAAAAGCAGAAGTAGAATTCCATAGGTGCTAGGTAGGCAGCCTTCACCTCATCTCCCTGCTCAAGTCTTGGCTTTCATCATTCTTCAGCTAAGATGTTGAAAAAAGCCAACTTTTGTACCACTACTTCAGATAAAGTTAACTGTAAAGAGGCTGCAAAGCCAAATTGACAAGTTATTTTTGAAAGATATTTTCCTCCTTTCCATCCCGTAGTGTAAGCTAACAATGAAAACGCTTCTGGAAGACCAGGCGTAGCAGTACCACTGCTCAGGCAACAGGCCACTCCCTGAAGAAACGGTTCTCTCTTCTCTCTTCCTTCTACCTTCTTAGTACCTTTAGAGCTTATGATAGCAAACAACATTGAAAACTTCTTTAAAAAAGCGGGACTTTAAAATTTAAATTGTTACACACTTGAAACAGTCTAAAAAAACCATAAGAAGTAGAACTCTTACCAGAGTCTGGTAGAGAATTGAGATCTGCACACAGTACAAGTGGAATGGTTCCAAGTTCTCCCGAAACACCAGGTTTGAGACTACGAGAAGCTTTATCAATAATGTTCTTTACCTCGGACAGAAACATCATAGTCTGAACCAGCTTCACATCAGAATAATCGGGGTCCCAATGCATATGTGCATTAGCTACAAGAACTAGCTGCTTTTCCATCCCAAGATGTGGCTTTCCAGCTAAAATTTAAAATCAATTATTTACCTTACATGGTCAGCAACAAAAACAGTTATTAAACTTTAAACAAGATGTTTGAGGGGAGGAAAAAATAAAATAAAATATCAGTGTAACATGAAGAGGGTTAATACTGTCTGGTTTAAGAGAGTCATACAACTCCTCTTACATCTACTACGTGTTTCAGGGGATACAAAGCATTAGGAATTACTGTGTTTCACAAGACCGTTAACAGGCAGACTGTCCTGTAACAGGTAATGCTTACGTATTTAAGAACACTGTGGATTACCATAAACAACAGATAGTCACAGTGACAGACAAATAGCGTAGCTTAAAAACTCAACAGTTTTCCTCAGGTTGTGATGGTCAACAGGCACTGCTCAGGACTTATATTAGGCAATGAGCTCTGAATTGTAAGTTATCCGTGTTGTAAGTTGCTTCTTAAAAGGCTTGTTTGTTAGAATCCGAATTAATAAAGTATCACTGGGATAACCATAACACAGGCTGAGTAGGTAACCGCTGCGATACTTATAAAGCCAATTTACATTTCCTAAATTAAGAATTACAGGGCAGAACAAGCAGGTTGTGTAAGCATGACAGTGAAGAAGGTAACAAGCTAAACCAATGCAGATCCACGGTCCAGAGACACGTGACTAACACCAGTGGGCTCCCATACCTGTACGTAACTCCCAGGAAAAAAAAAAGAAAAAAAAAAAAAAAAAAAAAAAATCACTCAAACTCAAGTCTTTGTATTTTTTAAGCAAAAGGGTATAAGCGGAAGAAAATAAAATTATCTTTTGCTGTGAAGATTTTTCATTAACAAAATACAATCTATTTAAAAAAAAAAAAGAAACTAAATAGGACTTACATGACATTTCTATCAATTCCTTTCGCAGTTCTAACAATACAGCGACTCCAATGTTGTCTTTTGTCATAACTCTGTTCAGCATAGCTTCCGAACCTTCCGAGTTTGCCATGGCTAGTTGATTGAACTCAACAGTATGTTTTTGAACCAAAGTAAATCTGAAAGAGAAACACCGTATGTTTTTTTCAGCAGTCAGACACAAAAGCAAACGTTACAGATAATTCTCCTTTTAATTAAAGCTCAAACACATTTATGATGTGAAAATCTCGGCTAATCACATGATTTCACAAAATCCTCCGCTGAACTCTAAGGATAGATTTCCTAGTGATTTTTAGACATTTTATTCTAACTTAGTTTAAATTGAAGATGGGCGGTGGGAGAGCAAGAGAGAGCCTGACAGAGACAGCAGAACAGGAGCACTTGTTTCCAATTCCGCACTAGTCTCTACTTCCAAGATGTAGGTTTAATAGCAAGGGACATTTTTCCAAGCCAAATGGTATCAAACCTGGCACCCACATTTACTTGTAGACACAAAGCAATGGAGGCAGGAGGAGGAAGGGAAATATTACCCTCATATCCAAACAGTTGTGCGAGTACAATATGACACAATCGGGAAGTGCTGCAGCTTTTAAATAATGGCTTTTTTTCTACAAGCGAGGAGTGATATTGAGTGCCTTGGCTTTTGCTTTATCAGAAGGCTGATGTATCAAAAAAAGTCACGTGAGGTCTTATTTCAGCAATTTTGGGGATTATCAATTCCTTTACTCAAAAATAAGCAAGAAAATAAGACATTTGCTTCATTTTTCGTTATTAACAACTAATGGTTGGGACACAACACACTCAACAGTTGAATTTAATCTAATGAACTCCTAACCTGCATTGCTCTAACAAAATGGAATTTCATCTTAAACAACACTTTAGGGTGAAATTTTCTATTGCCAGTTGTGCACAGAATGATTTCCCTCATACCTTTTCTGGCAAAACGCTCTGTAAGAAACACTGAACGGCCCAAGAGGGCGAGGGGTGCCAAACTGATGGAGCTACAGACTGACCTGAGAAATTACGTGAGAGAGAGCAAGACACAATAGAAGGCTTTGCAAAACACGACTTACTTTTCTGTTTTGAAAAATATTGCACAACCATCGACATGTTTCCTTTCCTGTTCTGACATTGTCCTAGCTCTAGATTTTGGACTGAAGAATCCGTTGTAGCCACGCTCTTTCAATTCTACCAGGAAGAAACTGTAGTACTGTTCCGTTTCGACCTCCTGTAAAGTTATAAGACAGCACAGCATGAATGTACTATTATCAAAATAGAGAGATCCATGCTATTTAGACTCTTCAGAAGTGTAAATCACTTTCAAATTAGATTTAAGGGGAAAAAAATAGTAAGAATTAAGTACATCAGAGAATGCAAATTTGAGAGCAATATCCCTATTTTAAGAAAATATAAATGAATTTCTGTGATCCCCAGAGTCCTGATTATCTCAAGCCTTTTATTTGAAAAATGTGTCAATTATAGCCCCACATACACACACGGGCAGAAAGACACCCCCACGTACGCATCTTTGATCAGCAGCTGCTGGCCCACGTTCCAGCTGCGTGGGCTGGAAAGCGTTCTTTTGATGTCAAGCAACAAACAATGTTCTAAACACCACTTCGTTTTTCGTTTGTTTTCAGGAAGTTTTGAAAACAGACTATTTACTGTAAATACATTTAATATAGAGAAACCTACACATGGGAATAGAAAAGGAGAAGAACTAACAGTCTATCTTTTACCTGAAGACTTATGATGTCAGCGTTGCAGCTCAGGATTTCCTGCATAATGGCTTTTTTTCTGTATTCCCAGTTCAACGCCCAAGATGGACAATAGCCATACAGCTGCCGGGTAGCATATTTATCACAGAGTACGTTGTAACACATGACAGAAAACAAGGCTGCAGAACAATAATTTTACTTACATACTGATATATTTAAACAACAACATTATACAGTTATATTCTTCACTTTTGTCTTCTGCAAATTTATCCATTTATGCTTCGTTTGCTTCAGCCGAAGCACAGCACGTGTGTCTATATGAAAAAAATTGTTAGTCCTTCCACAGAAGAGAAATTACAAGTTGTCTAGCTTTTAATTGGCAAATAAAACCAAATCCCCCTCTTTATACGGTTAACGCAGTGAATAGCAGACAAACGTACTTTATGCTGAGTGGTGCTCTCCTGTGAAACAAGGAACAAGGTTAAGTGTATTTGAACACTTACATTTGTCAGCTCTACAAAGACTTGCAGACTCTTCAGATAGATTATACAAAATGCACCTTAAATATTACTGCCACAGACTTTAACAGATCCGCAGGCAGGGTAAGGATCCCTTTGCACAACGAAAAAGTGAGGCAAAACAACTCTCCCGATGTTTCCACCTCAAAAAGCCTGCAGTTCAGGTGTAAAGGCAACAAACAAGGCTCTCTGTGTTTATCTGGAACAGGAGCGATAATGAGACCGTTTGGGGTGACGTGACAAGCAATCCAGGGGCATGGATTTTTGGTTTTGTTGTTTGTCTTTAAAAAACTCTAAGGAATTTGCAATACAACCATGAGACACCTGGAGCTTATTGGGAGCTCCTCTCAAATGTGGCGCACAGCTCAGGAAAAAGAAACAAGAGCTTGCTTGAAGATTTAGCAAACTGAGGCAACAACCTCGGGCTGAGTGGGGGTCAAAGCCCAGCATTTTGAAAATAAGCAGGTGTCAGCAAAAGACAAGCTGCATTAACATCATGATCTCTGAAGCAGCCGCCTTAATAAAATTAATAGGGGAAAGTAATGTACAGTCCTGACAGAGAGGACACTGCAACAACTGAGAAATACACCAAGTGTGCAGGTAAACAGAAAAGGCTGTATTTTCATGCAGAAAAAATTAGTAAACAATTAAACGTGACCTGAATCCCAACAGCAAAAGTGCCGAGTATACACTGGTTACTTAAAAGAAAAAAATTCTACATTTTTGGGAAATGATGCTCCTGTTCTTCCATTTCCTTACTTTTCAACAAATGTTCAATTAAGCCTGCTATAATTCAACTGTTTAACTAATTGTGGACAACAGTTTCAATTCCTATGAGGAAGATGTTAATTAAAAAGAAATTATTTTAGGGACATGGCTTAGTGGTGGGATGGCAGGGTTGGGGTAACGGTTAGACTTGAGGATCTTAAAGGTCTGTTCCAACCTCAACGATCCTGTGATTCTACTTCACAGTAAGAGATGGCTAAATCTGGAGCAGGTGTTCCAATGGGCACAGAACTACTTCATCTGGCTGTCAGCACGCGCAGATGACTGGTTAATTTAAACTGGAAATTTTTAAACAGCTAGTAAAGATCCACAGCTTTTATAACAGGGGAGGGGGGAAAAATATAGTAGAGAAGCATTACAATACCTGTTGGTCTTGTACGGTCTGGTTCTTGCAACATAATCCAAGACCTCGGAGGTGGTTGTTCTGTTGAAACTATGGGAACATTTTAGAGACACAACAAGTGATAATACCTTTTTTTTTTTTTAAACGCAGCAGAAATAAGTATTTTAAGAATGATCACTTACTTCTTTTTGCAGTACCTGCCAAATTATCAAGCAAATAGTTCAGTAGCCTTCGTGTCCCATCTGGTTCCTGATAAAGGTTCAGAATATCCTGTGTAAGTGGATTTCCTGCAAACACATTTATGGAAATACTGAATAAAATAAAAAAGCCATTATGAACTTACACATCAGTGTTTAAAGCTGGCATCTCTGAGAGCATACACTGCACCTATTACAAACTACTTAGCGGTTTCAAATCTCAGGTCTCCAATCCCACAAAGCACGAGAAGTGTGGATAGCTGTAGTGAAGCCAACCACCCTCCCTGCTGCGTCTGCCCCCCGACCGACCAGCCCCGGGCAGGCAGAGCCGACGCGGCCGAACACGGGAGCCGCCTCTGCTCGCTTTGCTCAACGCGAGCGCCACGTCCACCACCAGTGGATTTGTATGATGCTCAGTCACACCCGAGTGGAGTGCCTACCATCTGCCAAATGCATAAGCAGACTGTAGAAGTTTTCACGGACAATGCACATTGCAATTATCCAGCTTTAAGGGGGAGAAACAAAACACTTTTGAGACTTAACAGTGCTTAGAGGCATTGCATCACTCAGTGGTCCTGATTTTGTGATACAAGTTCCCCCGAGGTCAGAAATTTTATAGCTAGAATCCATACAGTTCAGAGAAAAAAAAATTGGAAAAAAGATTTAAATTGCTGCTTGCATAAACAGCACAGTACCCTACAGCAGTACAAAGCATATTCCCTTTTTGGTTGGAGCTGAACACCCACAGTTAACTGCAGACTATTTCTTAGCTAAGCAGCACTGTGCTCACCTCCTAGGCAAGCAACAGAAAGCTCCTGCTCGCTCTGCAGAAAGCAGCAAACCTCCTCATACCTGCAGTGCTTCACCAAACTTTTTTTTTTTTAAATAATCCCTAAATAACAATATTTATAAACGTGGCATAGGTAGCTACACCTGGGATTGCTATTCAGTAACATTTTATGAACTAGCAGCCTACAGCCATTGCATCTCAGAAGCGGCATCATTAAACAAAGCACGGATACCAAGAAAAAGTGGCAATACCTTTCAGACCCAGAGTCTGTAACTGGAACAGTTTTCCCAGCTCAAAAGGTAAAACTCGTAACAGGTTGTTATTTAAATGTAGTTCCCTGTAGACAGAGCAAGAATCATACAGGGCTGAAAACAGACCAGCATCTGTCTTCAGCAGTACAGCACGAGAGGTTTAACGAAACGAGAAGCCATATACCAGCAAACCGGGGGACCGCAGAGCTCAAAGACTCAACAGCAACGGTCTGGGAGATGCTGCTGTGCTCACACACATGGATAAAATGCACATTACAGTGAAGTACAGAGGAAAGCAGCTGGCGAGTTCATCTTAATAAGTCAGAAATTTTGTAAACATTAACAATAATTAAGTACTTTAATAACTACAAGTGATGAAGCAGTAACAGCTCTGACAAACCAGACCGTGAAATAGTTCGGCTATGATTAAAGGCCAAATAAAGGGAAATTATAGCCCAGAAAACAAATAAGCAAAAAATCCAGGACCATGGCAGCACAGTTAGAGCTATGACATTACCATGTGATAGTAATTTACAACAGTAATTTTCTGTTGCGTTTTTTTCCCCCCCATAATTTCAGTGTTAAGGCAAAATACATGCTTTTTAACTTACAAAAACAATATGCAGAAATGAACAGAACTCATGTCCTGAATTCTGATATCCCAAAGAACTGGGCAGGGAAAATGGACTTGTTAGGAGCTTTTGTCTGTCTGAAATGCATTCCCATCCAAGCAGTGAAGACTCTCCTTGCCATACTCAATACAAAGTTGCTCCTTCAAAGTGTGTACAACTTGGTGCCTAGAGACTTGAAAAGTATTGTGGGCAACAAAAAAGGGAAAAAGGAAAAAAAGAAAAAAAAGAAAGGAAACCTGGATGCTCAGAGTTACCTTGGCTCTTTTAGATTTCTGCAAGACAGCATTTGAAGCAAAGAGACACGACTCTTCTTCCAGCTGTGCAGAGTAACCTCTGCCTGGTCCTTCCCCAACAAGGGCTTCGGAGCCATTCTCTGTTCACTGTGTACTTAGAAACTGTGGTGAAAGTGAAGTGGCTTGTTTTATAGAGCCTCTGGGGTGTGGAATAGTGGAAGATACAGGAGGGGACTTTCTTTTTATTGCACTGGGTTATCTGGAGATGTCAAGTCATTACTCAACTGATTGCCAGACTATAACACACCTAGCCCACGGGGTGTGTGTAGTTTTTTTCCCGATATAAAATCCCATAGACAAAAGCACATATTTTAGAGAGAAACTCAAGAAGCCCACTGTGGCATTCTAGGGTTTCTAAGTATCAATGAGGTACATGGCAGGTAGAAAAGGGGGGCGGGTGTTAAAAAAGAAATCATCTCCACTAGTTCTCAGCACTTCCATAGAGATTTGAGATGTAAGTGGCTATTGTTTTTAGGGATGATATTCTGTATGACATGATAAAGCTATAGTTTATCCTTTAGGAAGCTACTTTTTCCTCTAAGCATTTTTCAAAGCACTGCTGAAGTCTAAAAAAAGTTATGTATGGATTAGAAAAAACTGAATAACTGTACTAAATTATTCTAGAGGAAAAACACCGAGCTGGAAGAATGTCACAGTAGTAGGTATCACTACACCTTCTCCCTTGCATTTTCTCTAATGATCCTTGCCTCCGTGGAGCCCGCCCCCTCTACACAGCTCTTTCAAGCACATCAAGAGAATCTGGTTTACAGCTGAGCTTTCCAAGATAACGTCTTACAGTGTTTATTTTTTCTCCTCTTTCCACAAAGATCTCACTGCTCTCTCTGACACCTCTTTCTTCAAGTACCTGCAGTAAAAAGGGAGATGCAAGGAGCCTTAGGTGAGCTTTGCCATACAGGCCAAACCCAGAGCTCCAGATGTGGGAGCTGGAAGACGTGTTATCAGTTCTCAAGTGTGAAAGCACAAATTATGTCTGTGGCGCAGGGTATCAGCAATGCCCAGTGTTGAATTACCGTTACTCTGAACAACTCCCCGGAAGCCATGGGAAGCGTCTGCAGCAAGAGCCAGCCTGAAACACAGAGCTCCTGCACAGCACCATCACGTAGGATGCACTTAGGGGTTTTTCTTCACTTTCACCCCAGTGAAAAGAAGTCATGGATCAGTTGCTATCGCCGAGGACAGTGCAGCGGATTAATGCACTGGCTTTTCATGTCTAGAGATCTGGATTCAAGCGTTATGTTCAGGTCACAACCAGAAAGCTACTGTGATCCCAGACCTTAGCTCCACCTTTCACACTCACAAGATCAAGCCTTCTCTGCTCAGAAGAGACTTTGGACTTGGAAGAGCTGAAGCTTCATAGAATCAGCCAGAATAACTGGGAAAAGTGTCAGGAAGAACGCACGCTATCTTTCGACACTACCGATGACTATACAGTGCTAAGCTAACTCCACGCCATGAGTATTACATTTACAGCAGTATTTTAAAAGGAAAAAGACTGATGAAAATAGAAGGATGCTAATGAAGTACAAAGATGAATTTGAGAACATCCCAGTAAATTGATTGCTAGCTCACCATACCCGAGGAGCGGATAAAGGAAGGAACCTGACAATAACAACTGCTTTTAACTGAAACAGCAACACAAAGCTTTCTTCAGAACAGACTGCCTCACAGCTGAAAACAACTACACACCACTGCAAACCAGAGCTGCCGACTGTGCTCCAAAAGGCAACGCCACTGTGCGCGGCCTCCAAGGTTGAGACTGTAACTGCTTTGGAATCTGAGCTTCTAGTACCGATTTAATCAGCTAGTTTAATCCTCCCCAGCAGAGTGGACTTTCCTAAATCAGAAGAAAACGCAATGACTGGTATTTCCATGTGCAAACTTGCTTTGCTTCCCGTCCCGTTGAAGCTGCACTGGCAGCCGATTCTGCTATTGTCGTCGCCTTTACCTGTAACGACTTTCTCGTAACTTTTAGACTCGGTCTTTTCTAGATTTGAGAAAGCTGTCCATAAACGTCTTCAAAATTAAAAGCAATTAAGGCAATTACCGGTGACTGTTTAATAAACCCAAGATAAGGCTCTTCCTTTGGGTCAAGGGCAAAAGAATGCTGCCTGTAAATAATTTTTACTTTTATATAAAGTCATTTATAAATTTACCTAACAGTGTTTTTACAAAGTGAAATGCTGCAGCCTTAATTATAGTCTAAATAGGCATCACTATTCACGCTTCAATTCCAAAAGGAGGTTATCACTCCATGCAAACTTTGCACATCTTGGCACTGAAAACTGAGGGGGAAAAAAAAAAAAAACCAAAAACGTGCATTTAGAACATTTTCTTCCCCAGTTTGCACAGGAATGCAGCTACATGGTAGCAAAGGTAGGAAGGAGATGATATTAGACAAGTTGCAGTTGTTATAAAATAAACATAATAAGAACTATCATTAAGAATAATTACTGAAGATGAATACAGACGAAAAAATTGTAGTTAGCATGGCTATGTTTAATCTGACCTTTTTCCTACCTTATGATGAGTTAAAAGCAATTTTTTATGTGTGTCTATTTAATAGAGAAAAACGCCGCATCGAGATTTGTAAGAGAGTCTGGGAAGGGATGCATAAGAGAGGAAACCTGACTTGGAAAAACATAAAATGGGTGATTGCTATCCAACTGAGCACTTCTGAAGCTCATTCGCCCTGTCACACATCGGAACAGGAGATCACGGAAGAGCCAGCATCACTGTAGCTACACAGACCATACCCAGTGTTCGGGGAGACACATCAAAAGTAGGGAGGAAGGGGGAATTTGTTTAGGCTTTTCATTTACTAGAATGTAAAAATTATGCTGAAATTTAAACTGTTGCTACAAAGACAATAAGAGAACAATTTGAACTCTTGTTAACATTTACATACCTGAGTGACACCATGTTTCCGAGCTCTGCTGGTAAACTGCGAATTTTATTAGAGGACAGGTCCAGATATACCAGATTGTGAAGCTTGGCAATGTCTGAAGGAATACGGGATAAGGAATTGTCACTGAGATGCAAAGCTGTCAAATGGGTCAGTGTCCACAATGACGAACTTAAGCTTCTCACTTTCCCTGTGGAAGGAAGGTACGAAAGAAAATAGATAATTTAAAATATATAGGTTTAGCAATACACCTTTTCTAAGTATGTATAGGGTGGGGGGCTTGAGGGGGAGTTTTCTTTCGTTTTTTTGTTGTGCTTTTATTATTATTACTTTATTTTATTCAATGAAAAATCCATTAATTGGCAATTCTATACATCAAAAAAAAAAATCAGCAACGCATAAGAGAACGTAAGGTGCTGCTGGGGATGCTTAGATTGTTTTCTCCAATCCATACCTAAGGTTTAAACACCTCTCCTCCTCGAGTTCCATACAAAACAAGCCATATTTACTAACTGACCAATTAACATTGGTGTAAGAAACAGATTTTTTTTTTTCAATTACAGTTTATATTTGGGATGAAAAGTGCTTCTTCAGTTTGCCTCTTATTTCTGTGCAACGTCTTTCAAACGAAAAATCTATATTCTATGGCATTATTCCAACCAAGAACAGATAGAAGCACTATATTTAGGGTGACTAAAATGCTTAGTTGAGAACATGGATTTCCATCTGGCATTCAACTAAAAGCTGCATAAACTATTGCCAGATATTTAAAAAAAGGGTATGATTTTTGTATAAACTGAAGGGTGGAAACATGGATTTGTGTGACAGAATCAAGATTTTTACATTGACGCATGCAAGGAATGTGAGATATCATCAGGTGGTCTCAAAACATTTCTTCTCTCCAAAATTCCACCCCCCCAGGAGTGGATCCTTCTTCATTTACAGAAGTCATCTCACCATGCCAGAAGCATTAGAAGAAGAGTACCAACACCAGCTTGTCCAAGGCAAAATGCTACTTGTGACAGCCTTTAGAAACCCCACACGACTCACCAATATTAAGAACGGTCTGGTCAATATTGTACCAACATACATTATAATTCCTTTCCTTAAACAATTTTCTTCAAAATAAAACAAGTCTTATCTAGTGCCCGGGGAAAGCTACAAGGATACACGTCTACCTGGGACTCAGCCCCTGGTAACAAGAGGTTTAATGCAGGTACCATTTCCAGTGAGCCCTAAGAAAGTGAGCGGCATGAAGAAGCCTGCAGTGAAAAAGCTCAGTGATGTAACTGAGAGCAGTTAGAATGTGTGGCTTCTGTGTTAGATGACCGAGTATTTTGCAAGGAAAAGACAGTGTGAATGTTAATGAAACAAAAATACTGTCACATTTTATTTTGTAAGGCAAATGCATACAGTTCTTAAAGGAACCGTGCTATTGTAATGCTCATTAAGGCATCTTTTGAAAGGTTTTAAGTACAAATCAATAGCTCTTTGCGTTTTTAAAACTGAATTAACACCTCTTCCCTCCAGTGCAAACAGGTGACTGTGATCAAAGAAACCCTTGTAGCTGAAAGGATTCCCAATCATCATCACCGACCCATCCTCTTCACTACCTGCCCCTCTCCTGGCTGGAATCGGTCCATTCTGAGATTACCAGGCACGAAAAGGGAAGAGCCATCACTTAATGCATTTCCTTACGCACAGGCAGCAGATGTCCAAGTGGATATCCAGGCCTAATGCTGATATATAATGGTGATTCCTGAAGCAGCATTTAACTAGGTTTCTGCATCTGTAACCTTCAAGTAAAGAATGCTATTCACGTGTTGAGGCACGTGGCACTTGAAGCAAGACACAGATTCAATGATCTAGATAGAAAGCCTCTTCACAATTCAAAGAACTCTATTTGTATTCCTCCTTCCATATATTTCTCTCTTGGACAGTCATTTAAAAATACCACATGGCAATTTCTGCAGTCTCTTAAAGAACCTCTGTATTTAAGCAAAATATCAGCCTAAATTTACAACACCACAAAATACTTTTTAAATTCTTAAAATGTTTGCTTGAATTTCCTTGTAAACACACTTCATGTAGCAAAATCAGAATTTACTCTGCAAACGGGCTGGTGTCCCACACCAGTTGGAATTCATGTTTATGAATTCTGAGCATTCTCTCATTTTCAAGAAAAGATCCAGAAGTCATTCAGCATCCTAAAGCTAGCACAGTTCTTGGAAATAGTATTTTTTTTTTTAATCTCAAGAACAGAGCAAAGCTTTACAACTGCTTTTGAACCGAAGACTTCTGCTTCAATAGAAACTATACTGTCATGGACCAATACAACGTTGTTGTTACATTACTTAAAGTACACGTCTATATCTCATCCCCAACTCCACCCTCTTCTCTTTGGCAAATTAGACCTTAAATCCATGCTGTCACCCATCCCACCTTCTTAAAACACAAAGAGCTTGCATCCCTAACCTCATCTTCCCAACTTTCCTACACATTATGATTCCCCACCTGCCTCAACTTACCTCTCCTACAGCTCCCTACATTATCCCAACCCAACCTCTTCCCTTGACGCACCCAAAGGCTGTCAGCGGCTACGTTGGTGTGCTGGCTCACTTCCATGTAGGTAACTCCACTCCAGACCTCCTGTCCAGGCCCATACTACATAGGCTACTCTCAACTTGCGATGAGCTCGTAACTCGGGACAATTCCTCAGTTCCTTACCACTTATTTCCAACTCTGCCCAGTGTGACTTCTTTCCATTGGCTGCTTCCTCTGAGGACATAATTGTGTACATCCTCCGTGGATCAGGTGGATCGTACTTTTCCTTGGGCATTCCTGTTGAGACAAAAAGACAAATAATTAAGATACTATATACTGAGAATTTTTAAAAGGTAATTTCCATTTCAGTTAAAGTTCATACTGCAGGTTTGCTCCAAATACTTTTCAGAGCTTCAGATAACAATAACCTGTGTCTGTTTTCCCACTCAGTGAAGTTTGTAAGACTGCTATAAAATGGAACATAGATTCCTGATGTTCCTTAGAATGGCAGATGACAGCCTAACCCCTCCACCCAATAACTTAACAACATCTGTAAACCAACGTAAGCATTGTGTCCTGCCACCTTTCGTGGGTATGTCACTGTGTCCTTCAAAATCAATCCATCCTGCTGCAGGCTCTTGGTTCTTCAACGATGAATTGCAATATTATGCAATTGTTAAGTGAAATACCTTACAGCAATATTAGAACACTACCCAAAACCACTCAGTAAAGAAGCAGCTATACTGGTCAAAACCATGAGCATGCCTACCTACTGGGTCTTTTAAAGCTTCCTCCTTTTTTCATATCCCTGGACAAAGCAAATACATCAGAAAAGCATTGCAATTATGTAGAGAATAAACATGGAATAACTGATAGTAAATTAGACTATCAACCAGATTTCTTATCTGTTTATTGAATTTACCAGAAAATGTTTACTCCACATGTTAAATAAACAACAGAAAACCCCCTAAAACTTCCAGCTAATTATGAATCTTAATTAAGATAAAGCTTTTAGGCACCACACGCTTACTTTTAATACACCAGCTCTTTTACTAATTCATGCTCCTCCTTCCCTTTCCCACTCCCACTACTGGTCAAAACCCAGATTTCTGCAGTGGAAAGCAATCAGCCTTTAAAAAGGCACTGTGGGCAAAAGAACGAGATTATCAACAGCAGCTGGGGGAGCTCCTCCACCAGTGGAGACTCTTGAGTGCCCAGGGTACCGGGTGACCAAGAGCAGCGCTTTCTTCTTCAAACTCAGCTCATGAAAGGAGATAAGAGTGGATGATAACCACTGGGAAGGTAAAAGCGTAACTCCTCCCTGCAACACCTATGCAAGCAGTGCAGTAGTACATGGCAAAGCAACGTACAGAGCACCTCTTCCAAACCAGCTAGATAGAATCCAAAGACCAAGGCCACGCAGGAATGCTCCCGTTTGTCAGGAGACATTTCCCATCCTCAGTCATTTGATGCTTTCTCTTCCCGCAGCTCCCTGAATTAATAAATACGTTCCAATTTTTCCAGAAATGAAGCAGGTATACTAGAGACAGAAATTTCATTCAGTACGGAAACACGAGCGTTCCCCAGAGCACGTTCGATCACACGCACTAATTAACAGCCGTGCCGGTACCAGCAGCGCGCTGCTCCTCGCTGCCCGGAGAGGATGACATACTTTTTCAGTGGGTTTTGTTAATGTGTGCTAAAACAAGGAGAGAGTTAAGAACGTGAGGTCGTAACACCGCATACCGGTGCCCCCGCGCTCCCGGTCCACCCACGGCACTGCTCTCCCTCTCATCAGAGCCCCCGCTCCTGGTGGTTTCCCGCTCTCACTGCTACATTTCACAGTGGATGATCCTCCGCTGTTTCGCATTACCGGGAGCCAAAAAAGCAGCAAACGCTCTTGAGGCTGCCGGCTGACCACCAGCATCACTGACACCGGCCACGCCAACCACCAAGGACGCCGGCACCCCAGGCGTTAGCGCGTCGTCACCCATCGCGCAGGGCTCAGGGTTTCTCAGGCCCCGGCAGCAAGGCCCAACGTGGGTCGCGTTTCGTAGGCCGTCACCAACCACAAGCACAATACCTTGAACGGAGGTAGTTCAAGAACATGGAGCAGTTCAAGAAAATCAGCCTCTTTTACAAGTCAGCGTCTCTCCTCCTTTCTCCACCTCCCCAAATCTAAATTCAGAGCCTGCTGAGCTGCTACAGTTAAACCTAATAGCTGATGTAAACGTCAGGGAAGCGATACAGTTTTGTCAGAATAAAGCAATTTTTAGTCAGACCCATAACGTGGTGTCAAACAGCCTTAGAGCCATTGATAACAGCAGCTCTAACCGATCATGACTATCCTTCCCAAAAGAGCTTACGCTGCCCGTAACCGTCAGCAGTGCAGGCGGTGGGAAGCACCACCGGACGCTGGGCTGTTACCACAGGCAGCCAGTTAGGTCGTAAAGGAGAAAACCTTCTCAAAGCCGTGACAGGGATGCCCAGAACACACCCCGGGCTATAAATTTCATGAAGAGGACATTTAAATATGTTGAAATTGTTTGCTATCTTGTACGAGGTTATTAAAATTGCGACGTAGATGTCTGTAAAAACAGACGAGCTTGAGAGTTCAAGAGGAACATGGCTGCCCATTCCCACCCCAGGCCACTTGTCCCAACAGTTAACAACCCCCACCTCAAAGAATCCGAGCTGGACACGGCCGATGAGGTGAGCAGTGCCGAGGGTCTGACACGGGGAATTAGACCCCGAGCCTTCGGGGCGGTTTGCACAGAGGTGCCGAGAAAGGCGGCAGGGCCGGGCCAGGGGGAGCAGCAGCGGCCCAGGCCCTCCGGGGAAAGGTGGGGGGCAAGGACGATGAGGATCAGAGAGAGGAAAGAACTGAAGGTGGTGAAGCCGAGGGAGGGCAGCCTGTTGGAACTGCAGCTGGCAAAGGTGGCCAACACAAGCGGATGATGGAGCGCGGGAGCAGACCTCTGGAGCCAGAGCCAAACGTTCAAGGCCGAGGTGCCCCGTTCCGACTGCTGCCTGCCCCCCCAGACCACAGCAGCGAGCGCGGCCGGGCCACGAGCAGCCGGGCTGGGCGCTGCTTTAGAGCACGGTGCTGGGCAAGAGACGTCGCGGTGACCAGCGGCCGTGCCGCGCTCCCGAGGGGCGCGTGGAGCCACAGCGCCGCTGCCGCCACGGCCGTGATGGCGGGAGGCATCACTGGCCTGGAGAGGTAGGAGCTGCCTGAAGGCCAAGCTGCTCCAGCCACACTGCTAGCTGTAGAAGAACGAAGAGGGCTCGGACCGCTGCCCAGCAAGACTTTTGAAATGGCAAATCTCCTAGGCTATGGGCGTAAGGTGGACGCTGGGCCATGAAGTAGTTACTGCTCCGGACAACTACATAAACTACCAGTAAATAACGCCTCTGACATGGAGATACGACAGTCTGGGGAAGCTGCTTTGAGTCACGGGGCAGGAAAGACGGTGACTTCTTCCCTGTCCCTCCCTTCTGCCATTTTTATGAAATTGGAGGATGCTGGGGAGAAGGATTTAATCAAAATAGGTGTGTAAGCAGTTTTTTTGAGAGTAAGCAGTAAGGGTTTAAAAACAAAAAACAAAAAACAAAAAAAAACCACCAACAAAAAAACCCGCATCAAACCATGAACAGAAAACACTAGAGCAGTTCTTCATTTCCTGAAATGCTTTCTATAGCAGGACAGACAAACTAACTTGATTCAAAACTGAATGTATTCGACACCTCCTGTCGGCCACGCACCATCAGTCCTTCACAGTATTAGCTGTGCTATGCACGCAGGTATCGAGAGTGCTACAAAAACTCTCCTACAAACATCAGCTTTTCCATATCAACATTTAAATTAGGCAAAGAATACTTGAATTCTAAACTTCATGGAAAACAAGGAACAAGTGAGAGTACTAACATGGGTTAGTGTTCAGATACAACTTTATCAGATCTAAGCCTTTTTTTGAAATTTCAAAACTTACTATTTCAATACTTAATTAAGCAGCATCCAAGTTCCATGTACAAATATGTGAGTACCTTTAGGAACACCTCAAGGTCACTACGCTGAAGCATTACAGCTCTGCTTCTAAAACTTCTTGGCACGTGTTGACTTCTTTTGACTCCCCCACTTGATGTTACTTATTGCTAATAAGCTGATGTAGATGAGAAGACAGCCAGGAGGGGGAAGTAAACCAAGGAGCACCACGCCTGGTCAAGTGCAGAACTGCTCAAACTTCTGGATACTTCAGTTAGCAACAGTGAATAAACTATACAGATCTAGATCTAACAAAGTTAGCAGTACCAAGATAATTTAAGTCATTTTCCATTTATCAATGCAGTCCAGTATTACTTACCAAATAAATTACTTTTGTACTGCTGAAAAACAGCAAGACAGAACGCCATCTACACCACTTCCTATTAATTATAACTCATTCCTAAGAAAATGATAGCGCCCATGAGAGACTTTCTTTCACCAAACGCCAATACTGGGAGCTCGCTGTGGCGGTGTGCCCCCCACTGCCCCCAACCTCTTCCCGTAACCCTGCTCAAGCGATAACCACCAGTGGCGGTTGTGACGGATGCACCCAAGTCAAAGAGGATTTGGGGGAGACAGATAACACAATAGCCAAGGCCTGATCTATGGCAACGTGTCCACCTAACCACAGCGCTGGCCAATGTCCGATTCAAGCCAAATTTCAAAGAAACTTAACATCTGCAGTCAGTACGTAAACGTGACTGCGAGCCAACCACCCTACCCCCACCAACAGCGAGGACCCAGCAGCCCGTGGAGCTCTGCGCAGCAGCACGCCAGGATCTCCTGTGAGCAGGGACCCCCTCAGGGTCGCTCCTCGAGGCTGAGAGGTTCCTTACCACACCAGATCCTTGGTAAGCGGCTCACAGCAAGCTAAGCTCTGAAACCTTGGCTACGGGATAGATCTAACCCTTCAGACAAACTGCTGACCAAGACTGGGACTAGGACTGGATCCAGCCGCACCTCGGCTCCTCTCCGAGGAGTTTGGAACGCAAGGGGGCACTTTCTGAGCTCGTGGCGCAACGGGAGGGTCTGCCTGACCCTGTCCTCTGTGCAGTAAATAACCAGGTGTACCTTGCCGTCGAATTTTGTTAAACCACTGTTGCATTTACCACTGAACCTTGTTAACTCACTGGTTTATATCAATAAAGTATATTTTTCGCTTCTCTCTCACTCCACCCATGACACTCATCCCAGACCATTCATCTGTAACCTTGTGCCTTTAACCTTGAACCTCTTCCATGCAATCCAGATCCAAAGTTTCATTTGAAAATGTGTTCCAATGACTTTCCCCATAGACACAAGTGTTTCTTAAATTGGCCGATGTGTCTTGAATTCAAAGCTAATTTAGGATCATCCCCACATACCTCCCTGCCCCCCGGCCACTCACACTGTGGTTTTACCACGCATGAAAGAGAACTGAGCTGGTCCTGCTGCAGTTCCTTCCTCCCCAGGACTGGGTATTTCCACCTCACTCTAGCATGGACACTGACTTTTGGCTGATGGCAAAAGGAGCAGGTTAAGAGAATTAAACTGCCCAAAAAGCTACGGGGGAGGAGGGGAAAAAAAAAGAAAACACTGGGGGAGCCCAGCTTCCTGCGTTATGATCCCCGTACAGCAGCCACGTGCGGGTGGATTTGCAGCACCGCTGCTCACGGGACCGAGATCGGGGCAGCGCCGCGTCCTTCTGGCCACACCTGCCCGAGATCTCTTCTCACGCAGCAGGAAGCAGAATCTGGCTTCCAGCTCCCCTCACCCCTGCACCAGTTAAACAGTAACACCGAGCAAAGCCTGAAAGCCCAACCGGAGGCAAAGTACACTGCTCTGCAGAGAACCTGAAGCGCTAGCAGCTCCAGCAATGTACAGGCGAATCAGAAACGTCAGCCTGTATTTACAGGGTTAAATCTCTACCGCTGAGCTTCATTAGGATGAACAGAAATTACTGCTTTAGACTCCAGTGACGCTCTTCAAAGGGGACAGAAGCACACCTCAAAAGATAACTACTGTGCTTTGGAAAAACCCTTGAAGGTAATTCCACAGTGCCGTACCTCGGTGTTCACCGCGGAACTGAGGATTTGCCCATTCCCACTCAAGGGTCCCCCAGCTGGTCTTCAAACAAGTGCTTTTCCAAAACGAATCAAGCTTACTGGTTTCACCTTCCCGTCACCGGTGGCACTGTACTTGGGAAGTTACGCATTTCTATGGGAACTTAATTACATGTCAGCTTAAAGCACAGGCTAACGAAGCAGCAGCCCTGCGCAAGCCGATGCTGTCGGTGCAGCGTCCGCCCGCTCCTCGTGGGGAAGCAACAGGAGCTTGACCGGGCTTACGACAGAGGTCGGTCCCTACAGAATCTACATGCTTCAGCTGACGAGTTGAGTCAATAGCTGGTATTTACCCTCAGTCTACACCATGCATGGGCAACAAACTAGACAGTGATCTTAATACTGAAAAATGATGGAAAAAAATATTCATGGGCAAGGTACCATGATGAGGCAAGGAAGCAAGCAAGCATCAACACATCCCAGTTAAACCTCAAGCGTCAGGTGAAATAAATTCAAGGTACTTGAGCTAAACTCTTATTTAAAATTATTTGGGCCTCCCCCCTCCCAAGACATAAAACTTACACTAGAGAATTAAATGGTTTTTCTGTATGCCTGATACTGTTCCTACAAAGCTCTCCAAATTTCATGTCAGTCTTTTTTTTAATCAATGTCTTATTCAGAACACAATCAATTGTAACTTCTGGGTTTTTTTAACTAAATATTAACACACATCTGGTTTGGGATTTCCCGCCTATTAGCAGGTATACACCATAACATGGAAGAACAGTTGCATCCTGCTATGAGACACAGCTTCTGGTTATACTTTGCCACAACACACAAGTGTGCAAGTAGATAAACCAAAGTTCAGAAACGCAGCTGTAAGCCATCATCTGAGAGAAAGAGATCTGAAAGAATTAAAGCTTCCTCCAATTAGAGGAACCCATACTAACGTGCACTAGAGCCAAAATTACAAGTATTTTGATGCTGAATAAACAGAAATGTGAGGACTTGCCTATCTACTGAAATACCACCTCACATTCCTCTTTGTCGGAGCAAACGAGCTCGCCCTATTGAAATACACACAAAGAATACATCAATGTTGCAAGAAAACAGATTATTTTTTGTTCCTACTAGTATGCTATTTTTAGGCAAATATTAAGTCTGTTGTGTAAACACCTATTATTTGTTGACTAGTGCAAACACTCCTGGCATTTTATTTAAGGACTGTTCAAGTAATTTTTTTTTTTTTTTTTTACAGTAAGTATATAGTACTGAAAAAAATAAGACTAGAAAAAATCCAACTGGGAAATTAGCTAAAGGGTAACACCTGAATTTTTCAGAATACATGTTGTGAATTAAAAATTTACTTTTACCTCTCGTGGGGAGGTATGGCACGTACAGCTGCGTGCACAGGCAGAACCGGAGCCACACGGGGAGCGGGGCCAGAATGACTCCTGAAACGCACCCCATCCCCAAGAGACTCAACTAGAACGTATGGGAAGGTGTCACAATCCCCCTAACCCAAGGCAGAGCTTGATGTTGGAATAATCTAAATTAAAAAAATGAAAGTGCCGCTGAGTCAGCACAAAGTCAACGGCTTCATTCCAAGGGCTTTTTCATGCGGTAGGATCAGTTTAGTGGCTGTTAGCGTATTAAGATTTAATGGCTTCATCGGGGAAGTAATGCTTTATCACATTTTGAGGACTCCTAAAACTAGAATTTTACATGACTGCCGATACAAACCCACAACTTACTCTTCCTCTTCTTCAGACTTAGATAATGCTGTGGGACGTGAACATGCATCTACGAAATACTAAATACAAGATACTGATTAAGTCAATACACATTAGTGCGTACGACTCATCAGACGAGTTATTTGATTTTGCATATATAAGTTCTACTACAGAAAACTCAGAAGTTGACTAATGCTTTAATATTCTTTCAGAAACATCTATAAAGCTCTGAAAATTCTGCAAAACTCATAACCTAGCCGAAGCCAACTACAGTGAGACCACAACCCTCCTGAAACTCAAGCAAAGCAAAGCACCCCTGTTCAGATCAACTGGGCCATAAATGTCAGAGGATGTATTTGCCGTTTTCAAATTGGGAAGACCTGAGCGACTAGATCAGGCTTTAAATTTTCTAAAGTCCAAAAATCAGTCAATTTATATTTTTAAGACCACCATATTACTAAGTTTTGACCTGCAGGCATTTCAAATGTAATTAAGGTTTCTTTGTCCTCCTTAACTACTTGTTTACAGAAATGAAAACCGGCTGGTTATAAGGTGCGTGGCAGGGTAGGGATGTTGCCATTTCCCAAATCTCTACTCCCCCTCCTGCCCAACCTGCCACCCCTCCGCTCCACCTGCAGTCACAATTTCCTCTCAGATGAGCAACCCGCAGCCCAATATTTTAATGGTGCACACGTAACCCCGTAAACCTTGGAAGGCGTGAAAAGCTTATTTACCACAGTTTCACTCGTGCAAAGCAGCAGTTTTCACTTCCACGTTCAGTTGCTATAAAGACCAGCTTGGGTTCAAAAGAGAACTCTAAAATGGTCACAACACAAAAGGCACAATTCAGCGCAGAGGTCCTGGACTGCTCTGTCTTCCAGGCAGACCTACAAGATGGATCCATTTTATCTGACTCACGATAAAGAACTCAAAACTCCCACCCCTTACCCTGCACAACACCTAATGATTTGAAATACCATGGCCAAATGTTCGCAGTGTAGCACACAGTCCAGACGATTAGAACAGTTAATTAGCAGCAACTGTATGTAATTATGCCTATAGTAAAAGGCTGCTGTATACAAAACAAACATTAACACAAAACCAAATTGCAAAGCAAAGGCTGACCTTTAACTGGTATCCCTAGAAACACTTTGGCTAGCTCTTGACTACTATACAGCATTCAGATTTTGCATTTTCTATTTTTGTGTATTTTGAAATGCCAATACATTAAAAGATCAGCCAGGTTCACTAATTAATTTAAGAATTTACTCGCATTGCGTTATTATATACTGCACGAGTAAGATGGAACCTAAAAGATCAACTTTAAAAGGAAGAGTTCCATCATAAAACACTTGGCTTCAAGTTTTAAAAATGCAGCTAGGCAATAAGACCAAGGCTTAAGAGCTTCACCTACAAACGCCTTCAGAAAGCTAATGAGAATGGCCCTACCCTCCAACCCGTTAATACAGTACCAACTCCCACTCCACTGGTTGTGTCCAGACAATCGTATTTGACAATTCAGTTATGATTCTGCACGACACATGGACCATTAATTCTTGTTTACAGTAACTACTGCACAATTTCTTACCTTGGTCCAGCTCGGTTAGCAATTCTAAGTACTGGCACGTATACCGCAATGTTCCTTACCACATTTGCCTTCATGCATCTGCAGAATACTTAGCACGTTTCTGCTGGTTTGTGGGTGAAAACATGAAGTCACCACACCAAACATCGTTCTCTTTCTTAGCCTTGGAACAGAACTTAGGAGTAAGAGATAACCTAGCTATTTTAAATCAAGTTTGAATGTGAACTCATTTCCAGCGTTCCTGCTATAGACCTGAATGAGAGCTTAACAAAGAGGGGTCAGTATCTGAATCCAAAAATCTCTGCCTTCCTAAAAAACAATTTCTAGCTCTTCAAATGCTTCTTAATATTAAGAATTGCTAAACTAACTGAAGTTCAGGGCACTACAGAACTTGTTCATACAGTTTAAGCTCTACCCATCTAGCCACATCCTGATGGAAGCAACCAGACTATTCAGAAATTGTTTTTACTTCAAATTAAACCAACAAGCCCAAGAATGCTGTTCCATAACCACGCTCTGGTGCAGCAAAACCAACTCGAGATTTTTTTCCTGTCCCCATGTTCCACCTCACCACCTCCCTCCGTTGTGTTGATGCAGCCGTTTGCGAGACAATGCTGAAAACCACGGGCGACAGCCAGCTGAGAAAGGGAGGTTTGTTGTTAGTGGTTTAAAACACTGAAAAGTCTCACCACTCCAGCCACGTCACTGGTTGGTTTCCAGCATTACTCCAATGGCTGTACTGACGAAGATTATGTGGAGTTAATGAGCAACCAAAGTAGCAGCTTTCCAAGTTCTGCCACCGGAGAGAAGTCACGACAGACTCGACCAGAGGAAACCACGGGGTGACCCAGCCCACTGCTCCCCACACAGAAAGCATCTGTGCCACGACTGGCAATTACCACGTGATCAGTCCTCAAGCCCCCACAGCTGGATCTTTCATGACCTTCCTCAGCAAAACAAGGATTCCCTCCTAGTTTTAATTATTCTTCACACAGATTACTTGCTCCTAAAAAAACTCTTGTTCCTGAAAGGACTCTCTTTCATCTACGGATGAACTGTGATTAAGGCAGCACTGAAACACCCTCTACCTTAGTCCACAGGACCCTTGCTTTCTCAGATAAAGTTCTTCTGCTGGGTAGATAATATTTTTTAAAGAACTTTTTAATAGTTAGGAAGTGCTAACGGTCAGAGTTTGGCATAAAACATCTCAATACTTTTTATTATTCAGCCATTATGGTGCCATCTCCTGACAGGTGACATGCATCTGACAGCGCACACCCAAACCTAGCTGTGTTTTAGTTCAGTTTCAAGCCTGCCTGTCTTTGTAGGTGTGGGTTCAACGTGCTTTTGTTCCAAAAAGGACATGAAAGGACCCGCCTCCGAAGCACAGCCAGTGCTTAAAGTTTTTTTTCTGATCCGTGACTCTGCAAGCTGATCTATGCAGAGAGAAACTTTTGCGGAGCGCCATTTAAGTCAGATCAACTCGCAGGGTCCACGTCTCACTGATCAATATGCTCCAAACCAGCACAAGCAGTAAAGCTGCACGGATTATTTGTAATATGCAGTATACTAAATTACGGTATCCTTCGTGGCCTCCGAACTATGGCAGGATGCTGTACCCCGATGACATGAGCTACTGCTCAGACGCCTTCAGCATGTTCTAGAAACCCCCAGCCTTCAGACTGACACTGCTGCCTTGCTAAGGGACGGGGGGAGCTCCAAGAGCCGAAAGGAGCCTTGGAGATACTGGCATTAAAAAATGGTACAACACCTTTAGGAGAGGCTTAACTTAGGCAGCTGCTTAACTCACAAAATAAAGGTTGCGTATCAAGAACTTGAACTAAGACACACAGGAGAGTCATGGCAACATTCAGGCTGGGATCACAACCTCCAGACAGCAGCCTCCGCAGCACACCTAACTGCTTGCCCAGTCTGAAAGAAAAAAAACCCAACCTCTTCCTGCAGAGCTCTATTAGAGCATAAATCAGAATACTAACAGCAAGTATTTTGGTTCTAAAGTAAACAACCATATATACATTTTCTGCTCCTAGTCCCTCCTTGATTAAAAAAGCCCTCTGAGGCATTAACAAAAGGATTCATGTTGAGTCTTACAAAAGAGAAAATTGAGTTGTGGCCAATTTTATTTATTTTTTTTAAATAAGCACCATCTTGGAAGTGTAATTAGTAGCTCAAAAGTACATGTTAGGCATTTAAACAGCTTTTTCTATGGGACCTGCCTGAGCATTTGTAAACTCTTTAAGACTTCAACTGCAGAAATCGCTCAGTGGAGAAATGATGAGTGCAGGTCCCCAAGCTTATGCCAAGCTTCCCTGTTGAGTGGGCTGCTACAACCCAATTTCAATGTAGGAACATAAATTATGTCACTTAATACAATGCTAATAATCTTGCAGGATATTGTACAATAATCACACTTCCAAGTGTGGAGCACCAACACTGAAGAGGGAATACAAAACAGATGAAACCCTGCCATGACTCAGTTTGAGCAGAAAGCTTTCAGAATTACACCATAAAGAAGTCTAAATTTAGACTGGATTCAGTAATGTCAGTAAAGTATTTTGACACTGAAAGCAGTGTAAAATCTCAACACATGGATTAAAGACCCCCAGATACACTGCAACACGGCAAGGGTCCATGCCTGCCTCAGACACTAAGGGGGGGGGTGTCTGCTGAGATTGTTCTTGGGGGGTTTTAAGGTCAGTGGTAGTTTTTTCAAGCTCACCATACACAACGGTAACCTCTGAATACTATACATTTCTCCTAGCAAAAAAAAAAAAAAACCCTACGGGAATAAGTAACAATTCTAGCACGGTCTTTCAGTCCTGAAGATTGAAAGGCATCTTCATTCATACAGACACGTCTGTGCATAACCTGCCCTCAGCATGGCCCCACTTGGGCCCGGGAGGTAGCGTTACAAACTGCAGGGCTACACGGGCACAGCCAAAATTACAGGACAAAACCAGAGGCTATTTAAACCTCAACATTCTGCTAGCTCACAGAACCAGGGCCGCTCCAGCAGTGACTGCCCGTTGCAGCAGGCGCTGCACAACTCGGAGGAGGAGTTCGGCCCCCTAGGCACGGTGGTAACCCAAACAGTAAGACACACTGCACTACAAACAAAAATACTTAGCTTTTTGGTGATAGATTAACAGGACCATTTTTATTTACACTGTCATGTTTAAAAAAAAAAAAAAGATGCTGGGAAAGAATGTTTAGTTTGCTCAATCTTGGGAGCATTCAGCCCCATTTAAAGACAGTGGCTTCCATCATGAGCATTGCACTTGCTTAGAAGAATGTCTTCCTAGTACAGCCTAATTTTTACCTTGAAAGGTACCATGCTCATTCCATTTGTGACCCTCTGTAAGATGTTTTTGAGTCTTCATATATAAAAAAAAAAATCAAAAGTATTTACCTGCCCATGCAGTATTACAGTCTCATCTATCTTTATATTTCTGTTCTTCCTCTAAAATTGAAGCAAAGTAAACAGCCTGAACACATGGAGCCGTTACTGAGAGTTCAACTTCAGAATGGAAACAGAAAAGAGATGCATGGTAGTATCCTTTTTATAAACGGACTGATCCAAGTGGCTCAGGTGAAAAGTGAATAAAGAGTTAATCCAAACGCGAAGGGCTCCATTTCAGTAATAGCATGAATAAACCCCCACAGAAGGCTTCATTGCTAGCAGCAAACTCCACAGAGTCCAGATGAACCAGCAGGAAGAACAGAGGGCGGATAATCCTGTAAAATTACCCCAGTGGAAATGTCGATAAATTCCCAATTACGAGACCTGCTCTAGAATGGGGGGAAAAAAAAAAAAAGAAAAAGAAAAAGCGAGATACAACACAATTACCAGCCAACACTTGCACATCTTTGTATTTAAGCCAGACAAATGCCACAGGTATTTCTTAATCCCTTGAATTTTGAATTAGTTACCCATTGTGGCAAAATCTGGATTAAGAAAATAAACCCCAGCAATCAAACGGAAAGATCTGCAGCTCCAGTCACAAAGCAAACGCCCGCCTGCCAAGTCATGTCTCCAGCAATGCCATTTTCCACGCATTCGTGGAAGTACCGGTGTGTCTGCCACAGACCCCTGCCCTACCGCATTCGTTCTTCTAGTACGCACAGCGAGGCAGGCTCGACAGCAACTCCTCGCGTGTGGGGGACGATTGCTGACCAAAGGCGGCCGGGTACGTACGTACATCGGGGCAGGGGCAGGCCCCACGGCCCCGCCGAGCCCCGCCGGACCCCACGGGCACCCCAAGGCCTCAAAGCCCCGCCGGACCCCACGGGCCCCCCCGGCCTCACGGCCCCAAGACCTCGTCGGCCCCCACGGGCCCCAAGGCCTCAAAGCCCCCCGGCCCCCACACGGCGGTGCATGAGGACGCCTGCCCCGTGCGCCTGGGCCCCGGCGCGGCCGCCCCCTCCTCCGCGCCAGGGGGTGCAGCGGGTGCGGGCTTCCCGCCCCGGTCCCCCGGCCCCCCCGCCCGGGCCGGACGGTGGCACAGCCCCCCCGCTCCCCCCCCCCCCCTCTGTTTATCCCTGCATGCGCCCGGCCCGCGGCCTCACGTGCCAGCGCTCGGCCCGCCCCCCGCGCTCCCCCATTGGCCGCCGGCGCTGCCAATCACGCCCCGCGCCCGCCGGGCCGCTTCCCTCCGCCGGAACGAGCGAGGGCGGCCCCGGGCCCGGGCCCCGGCGAGGCCGCGGCTGCCGCTGCAGGTGCGGGGCGGTGCTTCCCCCGCGGCCACAGAGGCGCCCCGCTGGCGGGCAGCCCCGCCGCCCCCCGCCCTGCGCCCCGCGGGGGGGGGGGATCGGCCTCCGGGGAGGCGGGGGCGCGGGGCCGCCGCGCGCGGACGGGCAATTCCCGGTTGATGTCATTTCCCTCTGCCTTTGTTTAATGATTTTAAACTCAATTGCACGGTGCGGAGAAAGAGCCCCAACAACAACAACAACAAACAAAAAACTTCAGGCTCCGCGATGCCGCGATGCTAATGGCTCTCGATGGCCTTCCCGGTGCCAACCGCGCCGGGCTCCCTGCGAGGCGCCGCCCGGCCCCGGCTCCCCCCGCACGCCGGGGGTGTTCACCGGCCGGGCCAGCTCCGGGCGGCGCAGCCCCCCCTCCCCGCCGCCCCGGTACCGGACGCGTCCCTCCCCCGCCCCGCCTCCGGGGGCGCGGAGCCTCCCCGCGGCAACAGCCGCCCGCGGCCCAGCGCTTCCCCGCGGCCGCCCCCCCGCCCCGAGCCCCTCACGCCCGGAGGGGCCTCGCCCCCCCCCCCCCGCCCCGCGCCCCCAGAGCGGCGCAGCGCGGGGGCCCCGCCGAACTCCGAGGGAGTCCCCGTCCCCCCCCGCCGCGCCGCTCCCCCCCCCCCGGCAGCACCTCCCCCGCCGGGCCCTGCCCCCTGGCCGAGCCCCCCCCCGCCCGGGGGCCGCCCCTACCTGTGGCTGCCGCATCCCCGTCCCCCCGCCGCCCTCGCTCCGCCGCCGGCCTGGCTCTTTGTTTCCTGCCGCGGGCCGGACGGGAGAGCAGCTCCCCCCCGCCTCCTGCTCTCACTCATTGAAAGCAAACAAGCATCATGGCGGCGGCGGGCGGGCCGGCCCTCCTCCTCCTCCTCCTCCTC